>JAMKCH010009220.1:0-76948 GCA_023653785.1 Ophioderma brevispina
AGGTTTAGGAGAACATGACATAGAAAAAATACTGAAAGCTACATTTAGTCTGCTACAAACATAGCATTTTGCAGCTATAACTTCACCGTGATTTAAATGCCATTGGTAGCCATTCTAATATGCAGAACCTGGCCTCAAACATATCCTCAAGTCCCTTTAGGATTGCACAAGTTGATTCATTCATATTCCACGGGCAAATCTCCGAAGTCTTAACGGCATCCACATGACACTGAGCTGTTAGAAGTAGCAATGCTGATGGGATTATACAAGTGCGTAGGTTAGTAAGACCTTAATTGATGTTTAAAGTTCTTCTCTCTAATCAAAAATATTCCAGGGATCTTGGCATGGGTCACATCAGCCTTGGATAGCAGGAAGAGACCTGTGTAAGAGAGCCTTTTTACCCTATGTTTTGAGCATGTGGATGGATCTACTTCACTTCGTCTTTGTCATTTCCAACAAGCTTAAATTTGAGCCCGGCATAACCAAGGCAATTGGCGGGGGGGGGGTGCAAACTTCCTAGATCCTTTGGGTGACCTACTCCACCTGAACAAGATCAATATGCACAAATGGTTGGCACAATTAACCGCTTAACATTAATTTGACGCAAATTAAGGTCACGTTTGAAGCAAACCTCACAAGTCACAAATCAGGACCAAAGTACAAATGTTATTCATTTCATCCTAATCTTTGAAGCCGTTGAGGCAGTTTGCAACCTTATTTTGATCCGTGGAAGAACTTTATCTCCCCCTCCTTGGGTCCGTATGCAGTGCATTGTCCTTGTCTAATGGTAACTATCAAATGGGCTCTATCTGGAGTATGTTGGAAAATGTCAAGGTTGCCTATGAGGTTTCTCATTTTGCTAAGGTCATTCCCATTTCCACCAAAGCGGAGGACAGTGAAATGCTTGAGTCAGAGGATTTTTCAGAGAGCAATAATTTAGTGGGGACAGATATCCCGAGTTCGGATTGTTCTCACAATGAGCTGCCCATTCAACAGAGTCTAAATGATTTGGTAACAACACAACAACGCACACAACCATTCAATCACATTTATCATCCGAAGCAATCAGCGCCTGATGTGATTTCTCTCTGGAGACATCACAGCTCAGGGTCTGATTAACTTGTTGAAGAAGCATCTTTTTTTGATTGTATACAAACACAACACACACACAACAACTCCTGACCTTTAGATTACAATTATTCATCTCCAGTATCACTTTTGTAAGCAATTCTTCAGTGAAGATGCCATGTACTGCCGTAGTGATCTTGAGCTTTCTGTTATGGATGTCTTTGGAACGAAGAACAAATCTTTAGTATACATATTCTGAAAAGATTGCATATGTACCACCCTTTTAAATTATACAGCAAACATTTTTTTATATCCTTACAAAACAAATACCCTACCCCTAAGGCCAGAAATAAAAAAGAAGTTTGTTGCAATGTAGAACTTCAAAGGGTAAACTATGTAACTCTTACCAAGATGCCATTGTTATACTGGAGACTGTAAATTAAAAGTGGTGTAATACTTGCGACAACCATATGAGTTTTTAGTAACTGAATTTTGGAATGTTGTTCATATCTGCAAAATGCAAAGTGGGGCTTTGAGGCTATTTATATATTTCTTTCATATTATACCCTTAACATGATAAATACCTACTTGATGCAGTGATTTCATTTCTGTACAAATAAACAAAGCATCTTTGATACAGGGTGATTCCAAAAAGATTTATACTCAATTTCAGAAAAATCTTTAAAATATTTCACAAGTTTATAAATGTTTTTTATCATGAAAACAATAGCTTATTATCCAATCATTGGTAAAAAATCTAACATTTACTTTTCGGATATTGCAGATATGATAACCTTAACGGAAAGGCGCCAAAAACACACATTGACACGGATTGTACAATTCTTCACTTGCACTGCAAGGCAAAACCATTGAGTTACTCTTACTTTTACTGTTACTTTTAAGCATTTAGTTTTGTATTTGTTCTAAAGTAACCATTACCTAGTCTGGAACAACTGTTGTTGATAATCGTTCTTCATAGTCAATGGCAGTAGCGGAACAGGGGCATGGGAAGGGACGCATTGTCCCCTTCCCCATTGCCTGACCAGGAATAAGTTTAATCTAAGCGGCAAAGCAGGAAGTTGGGGAAAAGGACAACAAAAATGGGAGTAGGGACAAGAGGTAAGGGAGAAGAAGGAAATGAATTGCAAGGAAAGACGATGGATGTTGATGTGTGTAATGGCAAATATGATTCCCCAAGTAGCCCCCCTCCCCCCACCCATCAGGTTATGAAGGAGTCAGTGGAAATGTGGGTCAGCCGGCTGTATTGCACAGGGTTGCCTACATAGTGCATGTCAGTTTCCACGAAAAGATATGTGATCAAATTATTCGAACATTTATTGAAGTAATGCTCCAAAATTTGGTTGTAAGATCCATAATTTTTTATTGATTTCAGATTAATGAACTGTTTTTAAACATTTTTCTTGATGAATGTTTATGTGTTTTGTTTTTGTTTTCTTTTGTTTTGGGTTTTTTAAATGTTTGTTTGGGGTGTTTGCAAAATATAGATTTTTACAGATACAAAATTGGGTGGAAAAAGTCCCTTCCTGGGCCCTATTTTCTTTTCTCTTGCCTCTCATTCCCAAATTTCCTTAATATATTATTTGAAAAGCTATGCACACAGACAACTATACTGCTTTTGGGAGCCCTATTTCATTAATCTTTGTTTCATTTGCTATAGTATTAATGCCAATCAGTCAATACATTGAGCACATAAAAGATTTTATCAAGCAGTCTCACATGTCAAAGCTCTTGTGTAAAATTGTAATTACAATTCTATACCCACGTTGGAAATAGTATTCCATTTTGTTTCTTTCAAATTCTCAACAACAACAGCTTACAATCTCTAGATACCATTTTATCTCATTGCAATCACTTTTGATAGTTTTTCTATCTGAGATTAGTGCCGAGGGTCTAATTGTCATGACCCAATACTTGAATGTGACGGGTAGGTTCTTGTTATGCTTGAAACCCTAAGACTGCCCATCTATGCTTTGAGAGGGGCAATGTTGATTCTTGATCAAGTTTGAATGGATTATGGTCTGCTTCTGGGAGAGCTTATCATGTTATTTCAAAAGATAATTCCGAACTGGAAGTAACAGGTGATTACTGAAAACAATAATCTTGCTTATAGAGCAATGTGCGTTGGTAATGTAGTAAATTTGCCCATCAGCCTAAACTTTTAAAGACACTTTTATGAATTTCTTCAAAAATGTGAGCAAACATTCCCTTGAATTTGGTAAAGTGAGTGATTTATTGCATTGTTGTATCCAAAATTGTTCTAGTAAAGTACCATTGAAGTGACTAAGCAGAAAACAACATTTGAAAAAACCCGGTGTGATTTTTGTGAATAAAAACACGATCCCGAATGTTTAATATTGTGCACATTTAGTAACAGTACACCAGTGTTTGCTTTTTAGAAATGGATTAAGTTTAGTGTAGCTTCATGCCAAGGATTAGTGATAAGGGACCATGGTTAATAGGGATTAAGGTTAGAATTAGAGTTACACAAGACTTGGATTAGAGTTAAATGGTGGCTGCATATAGCCATTTACCTGTTACAGGCCAGTTAGCCAGGATTTTTATGGGGGTGCCGATTTTTCCAACAGTGGACCGTTTTTTCCCAAAATGTGGACTTTTTCACAATAGAGGGGGTTGTAAATTGGCAAAAGTGGACCTGTTGCCCAAATATTGCCCTTTTTTTCTGACCCAAAAAAAAGCCTAAACCCCTATGTGTTCCTAGCTCGCTCCGCTCGCACACACATTTTTGTGGACCTTTTTTGAATTGGAGATTTAGGTGGGTACATCGCACTCCCCGCACCCCACCCCCCACCCCCGGCTATGGCCGCCTGGTTACAAAAATGGTTGCTTTTGAGATTGCAGCTTCAACACATTTTAATATCAGTTTTACTACACTTCAAATTAGAGCAAAATGGAGTATCAATTTGAAAATAAATGACTGATTATGTCTTTACTAGCCTTCAGGAATTGCCTTGATTTGTTTTTAGCTGTAGTAAAATAATTACACTGAGAGCGAGAGGACATTTTTGATGATGAAATTGATTTACCAAATGGCAGAAGCTCCACCACCATAATAAACATGTTTTAAAATGGGATATATTAATTAGATAGTTCTTGTTACCAGGGATCCTGTTTTCTGACCTTTACTCACCAAGAAAAAAAAATGCAGATCTGCACGTGCCTCAGTGTTTCTTACTTAAACCAGTTCAAACCTTAAAATACGTTCTTTATTTATGTACTTTAATATGTCATTTATAATTGTGATAAATAATAATTGGAGCATTGCAGATATTGTCCTTTGCAGATACGATTGCTGCATTCACAGGGTAGGTAGTTAAACTGCGAGATACAATGCACAGCTTGAAAATTGGGTATGGGGGGGGGGGGGGGGGGTGTGGGGGGGCCGGGGGGTGAGGGGGGGTCATTTGGGCGGGGGGAATACCAATATTCATCTAAAGTGTTATTTACTAATGGATTTATGTAAAAGAACAAAATAATTACTGTATAAAACAATTTCCCCATTTATAAGAGCTTCATTGTTATCTAAAACTAATCTATTGCTTAAAAAGATAACAACAATGTCTTGCCTGTACTTGAAGGACCATTTCTACTTTTGCCTTGTATTTTCATTAGTTCTTGAACTTTGGAAATTGTAAATAATAAATATAATAATAATAATTTCATTATCACTGTAGTTGAAGTTAAACTATCTCCATACCAAAAGAAGTAATCTTCCCATATACTGTGTTCTCTGTGCAGGGGTGTCTATTTTTCCAGAAAATCAGAATTGTTCCTCCTCCTTGCCACATTGTATCCCAATCTCCCAATCCTTTCCCAAAATTTAACATTGGTTCCAATCATCAAAGCATCAAATTCTTCCCCAAATGACCATAGAGACAAAACCTATTCCTCCACCTCAGGGACAACTAATGGATGAATAGTCACCCCTGTATCTGTGTTCACAACTTACACAGTAAAGTGTGTTAGTGTTGACTAATCCTTGACTTTTTCAATGTGTCTGCAGCAATCAGTTGTTAAGGATTCACACCAGTAAATAACATGAGAAACAGGTAAGTCCAGCCCCCACTGCAAATGAGGTGTTTTGTTTTTGGTGACCCTCGCCTAAGTACACTCTAAAAACTGAGAGAAATGGGGAGATCTGGGTTGCAAATCATGGTTGCTATCAATATTAAGTATAAAATCTGTAGGAATATGCAAAAAAGGTTGTCATTGATATGTTATTTTGATCCGACAAACCAATTTTAACCGTATTCTTACAGGGAACACCTGACTGAAAAAGTGCTGTGATCTCCATGGTCCACGGTGCATGCTAGTCGTCACGGTCCAGTAGCTCGAAAATTTGGGGGATAACTACCCTAATTTCATGATTGATTGGATAGGAGATATGATCTTCAAGCAGAATGTTAGCTTTAAGGTCTGAGATGTTCCATTGAGGAGAAAATGTTTTCATCTCGTCCATTTTGTACAGGAACAAATGGGACCAGTATTTAGTGGTGTGAAACCTTAACTATATTTACAAACCTGAAAATTGTTTTATTAATTTTATTAACTACTGGAGTATATGTATTTATTAGCTTTTAACTATAGAGCACAAGAAAAAAATACTGAACCACTTTATGTTACCTAAAGACAGTGTTTTTGGCTTAATGCATTTCAGGTGAGATTTAATATTGGTAAGAATTCTAAATCTGTAAAAAAATCATGTTTAAAAAAATGGGGAGTGCATATTTCTAAAAAAAAGTCCCAGTGCCTCTTTAATTTTCAAAGTATTAATGTTACACACATTCCATACCAAAAAGACATATTCCAGTGCACAGTAACCACTTGACGACTAAAATCTTTACTAATGTTACACACATTCCATATAAAAAAGATGTATTATAGTGTGAAGTAACTACTTGATCACTAAAATCTGTATGGTAATACAATTCCACCCTCTGTATTGTGTTGCATACAGCTTCAGCTGAGGCACGTCCAAGTCCAGGATTTCATGATGCAGCTCCTTGTTATAATTCCCAGACATTCCCGGTGTGGGCATAAAGTTTATCTAAACTAATGATTGGAATTGTATATCCATTAAGCTTAGCAATACCTGGCTGGTCTTAATGACTGGATCCTCAATGCAATCTATAGAGAGTGTGTACTGATGTTTCATTAAAACAGGAGGCCAATTGTTATCACGATTGGCAATTATGGTTTGAAAAAACATTCATGTCTGCCTCATTATAACACTCAACAATAATGACATGATTTTTTTTCAAAGCCAAGTCCTAGCCTTGTTTACAATAATTTCTAGTGATTTTCTTATTTAATATAGTGTTAGAGCCTTATTACCTTGATCAATCACTTTCTGGTTTCGTGAGAGGAGGAGAGTGTGTGTGTTGCATATGGTGTGTTTTCCTTTGTTAAACATTAAAACCCTGATGAAACTTTGTCTGTTTTTTTGTGCTAGAGTGTACCAATTTGTATTGTATAGTAATTACATATTGTTATATAAGAGGAGAGGGAAAATTTCTTTTTTCCTGTAGCATAATAGCATGTAGTCTCAAAGCTCTGCAGAGTACCTGTATTCAACTCCAAGTCAAAATTTTAACAAGATTTTCAAAAGGTGGTCAAACAAATGCAACTAATCAACACCACAGTCAGTGGTATTTGAGATGATTGCCTTAAAGAATTATTGGACGCTCTCCAAAGCAAACTGTGTTTACACACCTGTACAGGTTTTGTGGAAAAGAGTTAAATATAGTGGCCCACAGACCTCATTGAAGAATACAAACTTGCATCTACATTTCATATCTTCAGTAATACTTGACGTGATTGTACCACATCAATGCAAATCAATACAGGAATCATAGAATGCACAACGGGCCTCAATTATTCCTCCCTCGGAAATTGCCAATCATTACACACCAAAAGAACATTTGTCAAGAGCCTTGGCATTGTTGTGATGTGCAAAGTTAAAAAACGGAATACATGGTAGAGCTTTAAACTGATAGAATAGATTGGTTACCGTTGGTGACCTTTGATGATTGGATTAGATTAGAAATCCAGTAGTAAAGGTGTGTTTGAGGGGAGCTGTGATTACCGGGGCCCTGATTAGTTGATCAACATCATCAATATAGATTTGAGAGTTGGTCTTTTACTACACCATGCCAAGTGTCTGTTTGCAAATGTAGTCCATTTTATAAACACATTTTTATCCCTCTATTACAAACCAAAGTACGCTGACTTACAAATTAGTATTGTGTATGTTATTTTTATTGCGGTGAAAGTGAGGTGAATCTGGCCATTTCCATTGTGGAGACAAACCCGGATTACCTCTGGATTAAAAAACTTTGGATTTTCTTACTACAAACTGGCCGGCAAGTTTCATCAACACCAAATAGAGCCATTGGACTAATTAAATTTAACGGCAGCAAGGAAAAGGCATCAATCATTTCCTAACACTTCATTATTGGTATTAAAGCAAGAGATATTGGTCATTTGAGAGTACGATAGATACAAGTGGGTCAAAATTGGGACAACTTCATATCTTGGTTATAACACTGATTCCAATCTCCCCGATCAATCCATGTTGAAACATGTCATTTTGTTCAATCTGCTTTTCAAGACCACCCAACATGATTGGTGTGGGCAGGGGAGGGGGTTAAGTGTTAGGGTTGGTTTCAAGCTTTACGTTAAAAGTTAGAACTTTTCTGTGCGATCTCTCTGGTCCAATCAGGCCATCAATACATTAAGAAATTACCATGGATTTGTTTTGTGCAAACTTAATTGTGATGGGATTGTAGTAATATATGTTTTCACACAATTTATGAGATAAACGATCCCTTTTAAAAGTGCTAAAAGGTTCTGATATCCCTATGTATTTTAGTTAATCAATAGTTTGAATTATGGCCCAGTAGTTTGCTAATGGGCTTCTTTTTGTCACTGATTTGCATTAAGTTTAGGCTATTTTTTAACATTTAACTTTAAAGAGTAAGTGCATAAACTAATAATTTTCAAATATACTGAAATTAATGCATACTATAATCACTTCGGTGTTCAAATTTAAACAATTGTGGATGACTATACATGCGAAACAGTTGAGGGCATTGACTTCATTGCCAACATTCATTGTGAATCTGACAGGCTTTTTGGCAGGGGGGAAAAACATACAGCCAATAAATTTCAAACTACCATTGCTTTTGTGTTTCAATAGAATGTTACGAATTGGTTCTGCACAGGTGCAAGGGGGCTGAGCACCTCAACTGTATGTTGAGCCAGTCATGACAGCAAACTCACATACCAGGCCATACCATTGTTTTGTTGTTTTTCTATAGGACATGTTTAAAATATGGATCTGACAAGGTGCAAGGTGGATTAACACCTTAGCTGTATGTAGCAGTCATGGTCAGCAACTCACATACCATGCATATTTGTTTTCGATAGACATGTTTAAGAGTTTGGAATCTGACAGGTGCCAAGGTAGGGTAGATTGCGTACCTGTGTATTTGTGCGTAGTAGTCAGGGGGGACACCTGCACTGCAATGCATTTTAAGCCTCCCAAATTATTTGGAAATAAGTTTTAGTGGTTGTGACGGGGGAATTTACACTGTTTGGACTATTTTTGTTTCTGGATTTAGAACTTTACACTTCACACAAACATCATGATAGCCTCAAAGATGGTTATAAATTGTTCAGTTTTGATCAACTTATAAGAGCATACAAATGGCTGCAATTGACTGTCACATCTTGCGATGCATGAGACAGATACATGGGAAGCGGGCGTTGCTTTCTATGAATACAAAAACAGGCAAAGGCACTAACACCTCCGACACCATGTTATTAGTTGTATCATATGATACAAAGGGTTGTTACTTTAAAACATGGCTCGTTGTGTCTATCATGGTTGCCAGTCAGTCAGTCAGACAGGAAGTGGTTCATCTGATAGGGCAGGCAAGATTTCCCTGTCCGGCAAAAGTGGTTTATCTCGAGCTTCTCTTGTTTATGATGCATACATAGAGTAATGAAATATTTATTCAAGGTTGAAACCTATATATTACAGAATTTTTTGATATCAAAAAGAAGGCTTTGCCAGCTGTAACAGTCCCATCCATAAATACTAGGTAGGTTCAGAACAGGGGGTGGACAATACAGTGGTTTATGCCAATTGGCCATGTTGTTATTGTTATTTAAATAAAGTAGCAGTCCAGCACAGGTGGTAAGCAATACAGTGGGTTATGCAATTGGCCCATTGTTTGTAATTATAATTAATAATAATAACACAGCATTTTATAGCGCCCAATGCCATAAGGCCCTGAGCAATTTACAATAAGAACACATGGCAGAGAATTAATTACAATACTAAGAATATACCAAACACATTATAAAAAAAAGAATGCGAAAGTATGATTGTTATTCAAATTAAAGCCAGCCATGTTCAAGCACAGGTGGTAGACAAGTGGTGGTGTACGCATTTGGCTCTAGTGCTGAGAGCTGAAATGTTTTCAAATAATAGCATAATAGTGCATCCATCATACAAAACTAATTTACCATGCTATTTGTTTGCTAGCACATGTCTGAGCTAACAAAATAATTTTCTTGGTTTTGCAGTGCAAATTTATTGCAGCGAACTCCAGATCAGTGGTTAAAGATTACTATCCAGAGGTTCTGATCTAAATTTCAAAATGAAAAACTAAATGTTTTTTTTTAAAAAATCTATGGGCTTTGGACTGGTGACAATGTTCTAAAAAATGATATAATGTGATGGCCTGACATTGTAGTTGCTGAGATTGATGGGCCAAAATAACTCAATGTAAATGCTCGTTAACAGGTTTCATTGATCAAGTACACAACGACTGACAACGGAATAGCACGCGTAGTGTGAAACTCATGAGAAACTGTATTAAACGCGATTGTTCTAGTACCAGCAAAACAAAGTCTTCCTTATTTCAAATAATACAGATAAATTAGATAAAAAGACATTATATAACCGGCTATGAATTGACCTTATTTTAAAAGCCAAAAATCAACAAAAATACACATTTGTCAAGTGTCAACACAGTAGTAAATTCTGCCATGAGGCATGGATCCGAAATGACAAGCAGATGCACATATGCAAAGCCCTTTAAAAAGGGCAGTTGAATGTCAACAATGTGGCTGGTTGCATCTTTGTCGATTTATCAACAATTTAAAAAAAAAAATACATTTTAAATTAATCTCCTCAGGAAATATGAGATGGGGGCATATGTTTGAGATCTTGTGTTAAGAGAATATTGGTTAGATTTGTATTTCAACTAAGCTGGAACATTTGAAAATTTTGATTCTGTACACCTTGAGTTGGAGTTACTGCCAGTCATATTTGCATGGCAACAGCAAAATAATGAATTGTTCATATACCAGCAAGCACATTAGGATGGTTAAATCTGCATTGATGCAGCAGGGGATATAAAGGAAGCATTTTTTAAACACGTTTAATGTCCCCCAAAAATGGGAGAAGCTTCATGGTATATTTGCCCAAATCCAAATGGGAACCCTTTGCCCCAGAGGTTCCCCTAGAAGAAAAGGAAAGAGTCCGAACCCCACTAGGTTATGCTGTCTACTATCAATAAATTATGTGGTTGGAATCATGATATGAATCTAATGGGAATGTAGAATTCAACAAGGATAGAATTTATGATGTTTTCATTTTCATCAGAAAATTGGTCAGATGGTGGATCTATCAGGGTCGTCTATCTCCCATGTATTTCTGCTCTTTGGGAGTTGAATGACCATGCAAAGAGCACAAACATAGATGGGTATCAGGTTTTCCTTAAATGATAGCTTCAATTAGCACAAATTGCTGTAGATGGTCATTAATATATGTTGTGGTAATCGTTTTGATAGATGCCACACAGATCTCTGTTAATGTTATCACCTTCCTCTAGGTAATATATTAACGATACCCCACCCCAACCAATTACTACATACAATTTCTCTGTTGCATAGGCAAGGGCCATCACCAACATTTCCTTAATTGAAAAAAAAGTTCATTGAATTGATAACCATTTTATTCAGAGCAGTATTGTATGTATTACAATGCCATAGGACTGTTGCAGATATTTTCCGGGTTGGGTGGTTAGTTGTAAACATCCCATTATTTCTGCTTTGTAGCATTATAGATTGGAGATAATCAACCAAAATATTTGCAGATGAGTCAAACTCCTATTATCTTTAAAATATGAAGTAGTTTAAACAAATTTAAGAAAGAGAAGACAAATTTGGAAGGTTGAGCATGTTTCCAGGAGGAGATTCACCTCCAACAATATCCAGGCAGTATAATTTATGATTAATGTGAATGAGGTGTACCATGGACAGTGAAAAAAACGCGTAGTGAGGTAGACATCGCTTTCATGAAAACTGAGATTACTTGGAGGGTGTTGTAGGAAGGGTTCCTGGAGTCTGTGGATCTTATTCTCACGGTTGACTTTGTGCCTGAAGAACCATTACAAGAGTCTCTGACCAAAGACTTAGCATAATAATATGTTTGACGGGAATTTGGACAGATGGCCCCCAGCTAGTGCACGTATGACCTTTCCTTTTGCACTTACCACAACGTACACCCTGTGCCATTTTACCAAACGCTGGCTTGGAGATTTGGATTACATGATTTTGTCTTAAAAAGGTTTCTCTGGAGATAGAGGCTTTAGAAGATTGCTTTTAAAGGAATTTATTGGCATGACTATCTCAGACATAATGAAATATACCAAAATAAGACGGACCAGATGGTTTCCATCCAGGTTTTTAATGGTCATTGGCATTATTTCTTGCGAAGAAGAAACACCATTTTCACTGTTTAAATTTCATAGAAGTAGACCGATTAAGGAGGAACGCCACCATGTTTACGCTATCCTTCTGCACAAAGCCATAATCTTTGTGTGCTCACCAAAGTTTGCAAGAATGAGACTTGTGGGCCGATTGGCCTCTGAAAAATCACGGGAATATTTCGCTGGGCTTTGTTCGGTATTGTGTGCTTGCATTGCCATTGTAAATATAGCCACAGGGAATAAAGATGACAGCTGCCATGATTTCTGTACAGTCGTTGTACATTTGTTAGAATAAATCTGGATTTATTTTGCAGTAGAATATAATTATGAATGACGTATATAATTTTGATTTGCAATCTCAAAAATATATGTGTCATGGTAAGTCAATGCCAAGACATATGTGTCATGCGTTAAGTCAATGCCAAGACTATATGGGTCTCGGTGGTAAGTCAATGCCAAGACTAATGTGTCATGGTAAGTCAATGCCCAAGACGATATGTGTCATGGTAAGACAATGCCAAGACTAATGGTCAGGTTAAGTCAATGACCAAGACTCTAGTGTCATGGTAAGTCAATCCAAGATAATGTGTCCCCCATGGTAAGTCATGCCAAGACATAGGTGTCATGGTAGTCAATGCCAAGGATAATGTGTCATGGTAAGTCAGCCAAGACTAATGTGTCCTGTGGTAAGTCAATGCCAAGACTATATGTGTCATGGTAAGTCATGCCAAGACTATTGTGTCATGGTAAGGCAATGCCAGGACTATAGTGTCATGTAAGTCAATGCCAAAAGAAGTTACTTTAAGAAGTAAAATAGTGGACCTTTTAACGTAAGGCCTATGTGTAAGTAATGTCAAGAATTCCAATGGAAAATTATACAGGAAGTAGCTCGTGTATACACTTACCTAGCAGGAGAGACCAGTTATCAGAGTGAATATGCTCCTGCTAACAATTACTCAAACTAACAGAACAATTGCATGGACCAAGCAGCTGTTTTTTGGATTTCTTTAAAGGGGCACAGGTATTTCCAGCAAAAACAGAATTAAAATAGCTACAATAGATAGATTAGGACTTGTTGAAACACTAAACACACTTTACACAAACCAAAACAAAAAAACACAATAGCCACCGTAGAAGGGCCCATTTCAGTTCCACCAGTTGGTAATTCCCAGCACTTTTTCTTCATTTTCACTTTTCCCCCAAAAATTTTTGATTTTATAGTTTAAATATACTACACTAGTATATCAGGAATCTAAGGCAATGAGAACATAAAGCTAGGTCATTAATGGACCAGTTGAAAGGTTTACACGAAAAACTTACACACTCCTGATTTTTCTTGTATTTCAGTTATGTCACCTAAGCAATTGGAATAAATCCACTCAGGAGTAATTTTATTACAACATTATTTGATTTAGGCTAATTCATTTCAGTGAAATTAAATGCAACATGTGAACATCAGTTTGGAAAAAAATTGAGGGTGCCCTCTTTACAGATGTTGCCAGTTGTCCCTTAATCATTGTGAACAACAGTTAAAGTGAAAGCTACACATTTTTATAACTTTTATTACAATATTTTGGAAAAGAATTGTAAATTACATTAATCTGTACACGATATGAAAAACTCTTTAAAGCACTTGATTCAGAGAAATGATAAACGAATGCATTGACCCTCGTACCAACACAATCTTTCGAGCTTGCTTGAGGCATTAAATAAAGTGTGGAGACAATTGGGTTACAGTGTCATGTCAACTGATACAGATCACTATTACCCTCAGCAGAGATCACCAACTATATGGAGTGGATAAGGTGTGGATGTCCTCCTGTACATTGAATTGAATTTGACTTGTATGGTTCCATGGAATACTCACAGCATTTAATAGTCTGTTATTGTGACAAACTAGAAAACAGATACTGTACGAGAATACAAATTTTACACTGGATGGTGGATTTTGTCTGTCGCTACCAAAACTGTGCTTTTTTTAAAATTCACTGCAGGGAGGAAGAGAAAATGAAATGTAGTTTATACAGATTTCTGGGGGAGGGGGCAATTATATTCATAGGCAAGGCAACGAAAAAAAGAGTGCTCTGTATCAAAAGGTGCCTTGCACAAGTTATCTGATATTTGTACATTGACAGTTTTTGTTATATGTTCCCAAAGCAAAATGGGGGATATGTTGACAGTTTTTTTTCATCAAATACATTTTAAGTGTTTAATGTGGATCTATTCATGTACAGGGACTACAGGTATTATTGTGCAAGTCTTGACAACTTATAAACATAAATACACCAATTAAAGCTAGTGAAATGCTCTAGTTTTATAATGTTATCGTGAATGAATATCCCTAGGTGTTTTGATAGGCTCTCAAATTTAAAAGAATTGATTAATTTAATCAAAAACAACTAGGTTGCTCTCATGGAGAACAAATGGTTCACGCTAGGGTACACATGTGGCTGATGTGTTCATCCTTAAGGTTTCATCCTTCTGGTTCGTTTTTCTATTTAAACCCAGACCAATTCACCATAACACACAAAATAAATTGATTTTTATTTTCCATTTACATATAAAACCGTTAGTTGTCTTACTGGGGGGGACATTGAGTATAGGAGTGGTTGATGATTGATAATTGGTGGATGCAGTTTTATATCATTTGTGTAAAATCATAGAGGCAAAAGCATTATAAAAAAATAGTCAAAAGTGCATGTCTTTAAATTGCAGTCTACTAGTGTATGTTATCCAGAGACTTTACAGTTCCCACATTTAGTTGCATGCCCCAGTTTCTGTCTGTAACCATAGCTATGTCTCTCACAAACATGCGACGAGTAAGTGGTAAATAGTCATTTACATACTCAACTGATCCGTATGAATGTATGTCAAGTACAGTCTTGTTCAGTAGCAGGCATTTTGCCTTGGTCATCATGGCAAGGGGGCTTCCCGGTGAATACCTCCACTTTCCCCGGCAGATTCCCATCCTCCTGTCGGCGAAATATGATCCAAACTGTTTCGACTCTTGCGTGGAGGCATCGAGTGAAGCATGCTGGAATAACTGCGATCCGATTACTGCTTTCTCATTACGCCACTCAACTAATAGGTTTTGCTTACAGAAACGTTAGCAAGTCAGCTCCGACTTCTTGATCGTGAGGAATTTGAGTAGTGGTGTCCTTTTGAACCTCTGTGAAAGGAATTCAAATGGAGCAATCAAAGAACAGGGAATGCATTAAAAAGTTTAAAAATTCTCTTGGGAAGAGGCAATTTAATTAAGGTAAAGATGTAGATGGAATGACGGGGAGGGTACGGTGATGCCTGTTTATTTAAGGAAAAGTGAGTTTTTTTTTCTGAGAAGGAAATTGGATGATAAGTCCTGATTTATAAAGTGCAGAGACATTTCTCAAGACTAATTCTATTTAGATTTTACTGGATTTAAAAAAATAATAATAACACTGAAAAGTTTGACACAGTTGTGGTAAATTTTGTTTCTGTTTTTGTTTTAGTGTCATCTACTATAGCAAGAAAGAAAGAAACATAGGGATTACTTTTTTCCATTATATTATCTGTGTAAGATGAGGATAATTACAGAGCCAGGTTCATTGATCAAAGTAGTCACGAGACTATGAGTTGTGTACATCAGTCGAAAGGTTACTATGACCAAATTGTCCCCAAACTCATTGTCAGATGTGATTATCGTGACATAGAAAGTCAAAATAATTATCCATCATAAACCTCATTAAATTATTTTAACAAAACTATTTTAATACTGTACATATACACTGTGAAAGTACATTACTTGTTTTAATCTGCTTATATCTGTTGCTTGTTTTCATCATTGATGATTTATATTATTTGTAGATAAATTAATGTGATAATAGTTTAAGTGGTAAAGATGAGGACTGTTGTTGCCACAACTGTGGTCAACCTAGCCAATTTTGCAGTGCACCATCTATTCTAACCCTAAGTCTAATCATAACTCTAACCCTAATTTTGACCCTAAACCTACCTCTGGTAGCTCTTACCCTAATTTAAAGTTAAATCAATAATGGCACATTTTTTAAGAGCGCCCCCCAATTTTCAAAATTTGATATTTTGGCACATTTACGTTGATAATTGTCTAGGAAACTATACCTGCAAGCGAGAATGCTAAAAAAATAATTATTTAACATAAAATAAGCGATTTTGTAATTAGAATTGAGATCCCAGATTGGACTTAACGGCAGAGCTGGAAATGCTACGTTTATGTCCGTCCATGATGAAATAGTGCCACCACGAGAAAATAACCTCTAACTTGACTTGCCTGAACCAATAAAACAACTAATGGATGAGCGTAGACACGTACATGGCGCTATTTCCCAGCTATTTCACATTGGAAGGCCGTTTCCAGCAGCCGTTGAATTATTATCGGAGATCTCCGATAATAATTATTATAATTACAAAATTCCTTTGTTGTGACACGCAGACATTTTCGAGCTTAACCGTTCACAGGTACAGTTTACTAGCCAGTTACCAATGCAACCGTGTAAAAATCTCAATTTTTTTTGGAAAAATTGGGGGGGGGCGCTCTTCAAAAAATGTGCTATTATTGCTTTAAAGAGACACTGGCACATTTGAAAAATAGTGCACCCTCTATTCAAAATCGATATTTTTGCAGGGTTACAAAGGTTTTATATACATTAGCTCTCACCTGAAATTATTAAGCCCAAATCAGTGCGCTTATGAGTAAACAGAACGATTTTATAATTAATGTCGCCGGCGACATTAATTCAGCAGACGATGTGGAAATGGCATGTAACACAAGAAAACACAAGCCAGAGTTGATTCTCATGGCATGCACCTTTTTTGACCGGTCTGTGACCTTTGTGGTTTTAATATCAATGAGTACGAGTCTATGATATTCATGTAATGTAACATAAAAGTTAGCCTACAAATTACCTGGATGTCTTTAGCCTCTCTTTATAGGTGCAACGAGAGATTTCACACAGGTACCCCTTAAAAAATCGAAAGTACTGATTTTTGCACTGATGTAAGGCTTTGTATCAAAAAATATCCCCATCTGAAAGGATTAAGCTGAGAAAGGGTTCTTTGGTACAAAAATTGTGGAATTTATAATTTTGTATAGGAGCAAATACGAAATTCAGCCTATGTTTTATATTGAAATATAAGCAAATCAAAATCACATTTTTTCTCTCTGTTAAGACATTTCTGTAGCCAAATACAAGGTAAGGAAATTTATTGAGTGTCTAATCTATATGAAATGACTGTTATGACACAATATTTGGGTGTTTCAAAATCTCTCGTTGCACCTTTAATGTTCCTCTCTGCTTTTGGGTATGTTATTTTTATGTGTAAAATATGTCTCTATTCTTCCAATGGCCTTGACTATAATTTGCGAACAAATTGAAGAAATTTCATATTTTCTGAAAATGTGCCAGTGCTGCTTGAACCATTTCTCAAATATTGCCTTACATTAGTATATACAGCATCTTAAGTTTCATAGTTCAGTTATTATTATTGTTATTATTATTGTTATTATTTTGGGGTTCATTTGAGTTTACGAAACAGAATATTGTAAATATAATGAAACCCAAGTGGTTATTAATTATCAAGACTCTTATTAAATGCATCAGAATAAAAATTAATCTCAACTAATTTGACTCCATTGAGAATTATGTTCAGGATAAGTTGAGTATATCAGTAATTTTAGCTTGCAAATGGTTGTCTATATATGTTAAGCATACAGGATTATCTGCAATATGTTGTTTACCAGGCAGTTTTCTATAAACCTGTGTAAAGCCTGATTCTTGTGATAGTGATACACTGGATAATCATGATAGGAAGATGCAAAAGAGATGTATCCAAGGTTGACAATATACAACAGGGGTTCTCAATAGGCGGCCCGCAGGCCAAATCCGCCCCGCCGGCCATTAATTATTGACCCTCTACTTACTCTAAAATATAAAAAAGAAAAATAAGAATTTCAGGTTTATTTGGCCCTCAATTAGGGAACTTTCAAACATGTTTGGCATTCTCTGGCCCTTCAGCTAAAATAATTGAGAACCCCTGATATACAAGATCCTTTTCTGTGCCACACTTTTGTCAGGTCAAAATAGATCTTATGAGGAGATGTTAAACCCCCATGACATTTGTAATACCTCATTTGGACACATTACACTAATATCAGAATTTCTATCATTGGAGACATTACAGTCCATCACTGTACACATTTGCAACTCTTAAGTGCCTCCCCAGAAGAAAGGTTTTGGGCTGGAGTTTTGGTCCTTGATATCATCCTATTGTTTCTTAATTATAAATTCTTTTTGTCACACAGCTTTGCCAACTTGTAAGTTTTTGCATATGACTGAGAAGGTTCAACAGTATTCTACTCGAATCTCTTCCTTGTTTTTATCTACACAGAGGGTAAAGTTGAAGTTACAAAGGAAGCTGTCACTTTTTTTGACGACCCTGACGCATGGCTAAGGTATTCGGGGAGCTAGCAATTCTCTACAACTGCACCAGAACAGCCACTGTCAAGGTAAATATCAGCTTCATAACAATTCCCTAATACCCTAGAAAATCCTATCACACACAGACCCGTTCGCATCCACTCACAACTTTTTATTGCAGGTTGAACTGTTTTGACAAAATCATATTCAGCTCTAATTTGAAAAGGTAGATATGTCTCAATATTTGGAAATCCCCCGCGAGAGTATAACTCTTTTGAACGTATATGTTTGTTGCGGTTACAACCTTAGGGTTACTTGTCACTGTTGCCTTTAATAAATATCTTTCTGCTATTTTGTTCTTTTCCTTTCCTCTTTCTTTCGCTCTTCCTTTGCTTTTTTCCTTTTTGTTTGCTTTCATCATCTTTCTTTGCGTCAACTTGTCTTTGTCGTCAACTTGTTCTTTGTTGACAAATGTTTTCTTTGTCCCGTCAAATTGTTCTTCACAAACTGAGGGACTGGGGATAGGATGGGCCAGACAATTTTATTTCTCAGCTGTTGAAATATATTCTGTTATTAATTTGAAATAAGACATAAAGACAAGGCTGCTTTAAAGGTCCTGGCCCGATCGCTAATATCCCTCGTCCCCAGAAGCCCCAGGATTTTACCATAAGTGGTCAACATTTTGCTATCAGATGAAAGCTACTATTTTTTCTCATTTACCCTGTGAAATCTTAGAGCCATATGACTTTGATTTGGAAGTTATGAGCGAAAATGTGCTCCATTTTTGGGTCGCCCAATATTAATCTTACACAGTACTCTATGGGGCTTACAAAATCACGTTTTTTAGCTCTGGCATCGAAACGGAGTGAAATATTGGCGCGAAACTTTACATATGGGGTTTTAGAGTGAAGACCGCAAATCTATCAAGATGACAACTTCATATCATTAAATTGGGCCATCCCCCTTTAAAGCAACAGTTCTCAGCTTTTCTCCTCTTGGAATAAGCTTTGAATCAATCATGTGTTGCCTTTGATCACTGGTGGTCAAGTCCTAAGGTGGCTGTGGAAATCCTCTGAAACTACTTAAAAGGGCCTCATCAAGTGAAGTATAATATGTAACACAAGACTTTGTACACATAGCAAAATCGTTGCTTTTGAAGCATTAATGAACATCTAAAGATTGAAAGTAGAAGTGGGTTGCAATCTCTTTTTTGATACATTGGTATGACTTAGTTATTAAAGAAAACTTAAATACATGATTTGCCTCATCATTCAGGGTTATGTGTAGTTTGGATGTACACTTTGTGAAACTAAGCTAATTGGTGTATAATGATTGACTTTCCCGACCTTTATTTCATTCGCAGATAGAGTGTGTTATCTCCAATTTCTGAAAAATGCAGTACAAGCTTTTGGATTTAAACAATATAGAGGAGACCGTGTGAATGATACTGAAATCCCATTCCTATAATTAGACCGATCTTGTGATACAAGTGAAATTCTCATCAAGTTCACTTTTAGAGAGATGCCCAAAAGTATGGATTTTGCCAGCTGATAACGATTCTCACAGCCCATGTTGGGAGTCTAATATTTCAACATATTGTGGATGTCCCTCATATTGCTCACTTTGATCAATCAGTTAGTGTCTTTAATTTTAATTGTGGAATTTTCGATGATAAAGACATTTTTCTTTTTGGGTGAAAGATCATTGCAGTAAATGGACAGCACACGTGATGAACTTACCAAAATCAGCTAGTCTCCGCAAATTAAGCAATTTTGAAGTGTTTACAGGGTCTTAAATGCAACACCAACAGGCTTATTCTTAACCCCACAATATTTCTCCGGTTTCAAGAGACTAATTTCACTTAGGCATACCATCACCAAGACAGTCATGAGTAAATGAAACACATTCACCAAGTACCACAAAGTGGGTGTAATCTGACTATCCCTATTGGACCTACTCAGTCTAATGAGGGGATTGCAGATCATGTGCATTAGCCAATATTGTTGTTACAAGCACCAAAGTGTATACATAGAGACTCAACATTGCTACTTTAGAGTCAATTGAGGGTGTTTTACAATGGGGGTTACCCTTCAGTTATTTGGGATGAAAAATTGAAAAGTTTTTTTTGACTCCAATTTCATGTTTTAGTTGTGATAGGTCAGATACAAATGATCTCTTGTAAAAATTTGAGGCATCAAGTGTTCAGATTTTGAATTTTATGACTAACAAATATGGAACTTTACAGGTTTTCCTACACTTTTTTTCGGAAAGGAACATTTGATGGATGTGTGACTCGCTATTTAACAATGTAGTACCAGGAAACTGGGTGATGTTTTGACTAAGTTTTTTATTATGAGGTTTTTGTACATAGACAGTTACTTTTCAAGAAGTATTCATTTTTCATTTGGTCAATATAAATTCTGGCATACTGAGCGTGCACGTCGGAATTAATGCAAAGGACAACATCTATTTAACCAAATCATGGTCCAAATGCCACAGTAGGTGGTAACAATCACAGCTGTTGCAAGGTTTTGAATGTTTGAAATTATGTTTTGGTAAATAATTACCATACAAAACTTAAATTTGTGTTTGAATGCTCTTATTAACAGTGGACAGTTTGCCATTATCACAAAAAGCAAAATGAGATGGTCACAAATTTCCCAAAAATGACACAAAAGGGAAAAATTTGTTGTGGAGCATTTCAAACACTTTTTTGTGCTGTAGGTATAGAACATAATGGGCAAATTAACCACTGGAGGATTTTTTGGTAATTTGCTGAAGTTTATTTTTTGAATGTTGAGGATGCAAAAAAATATGCCTATCCCAACAGGTAACCTGATTCAGGCCGATTGTAAACAACCGTCAATGGCTCTAGTGAAGTCTCACATGGTTTAAATGAACATTGTAGTAACAGAGGAGAAAAAGTGTGACACTCACATCAAGATACATTTACTTTACATATCTGTAGTGATGCAAAACAAGATGTGCAGTGAAGTGATACTATGAACCTTAATAAGTTACTTACTTTTTAAGATATAAATGGGCAAATGTTAACCATGTTCTGATTATTGTGGGCCGCCAGTATAGCTGGCAGGACCATTAAGCAATCCGTCGGCGTGTGTATGTGTGGATATGTTATGTTTGTGGATGTGTGTGTCAAAATTGTTGAAGTTTTTTTAAATTGGACCTCAATTGAAAAGTTGAATTGGAAGTTCAATTGGACCAAACTTGGTCATGAGGTGCACCATGGGTCCCCTATTATGTTGTGAGGGTCAAAGGTCAGTGCAACGGTTCAAAGGTCATGGGGCAGCCCACAGGCTTATATTCTTTTGGAATATAGTGAGCGCGGAAAGCCAAGAACCGCGAAATTCTAGTTGTCTTTTATATTTTTCTAGACATTTTGGTTGTTCTGATAAGCCAAAAAAGATGAACTTTTGAGTTTTGTACAAAGATGATATGTATAAATTCGTGTTTGTATCTTACAAGAAGTCAAAAAGTACTCTAGTGGTAAGCCCAAAAAGCAAACCTGCCTTAAAATATATTTTTTTAATTATGCACTATCAATTGTTCCATAAAAAAGTCCATTCTCTTAGAAATATCAGGAGAAAAAGTGATTAAATTGTGGAATGATTTGAAAATAGTCATCACTTATAACCTAAAGGAGTTATGTTTTTAATACGTGGGAAAATCTTAAGGATTCCTCTGATGCTATCTACAGTAAAAACCGGTATTTAACCAAGCAAAATGATTTCCCCTAAGTATGGAAAATCCTTCCCAAATTTGTTGGTATTTGAAGCGTATCCTTTCGGTAACCAAGGTTATTGAAAGTGATATGGGGGGTTCAAGGGTTTGTTCCAAGAGTTCCAAAAGAGAACCCTAGTGGGACTAATTTCAGTAAAAATATACCTCTATATGGGACCAATTTTCAGTAAAATTGTAACCTAGTAGAGTAGGACCTGTTTTCAATTAAAAAATATATATCTTTTAAAGAACCAATATATAATGAGAAAAATAAACCCCTTTTTCCTTTCGGAGGCTTACCATGTATAGCTACTCTAAGGAAAATGACGCCTTCAGGGTCTTTTTCCTGATGTATTCTGGGTTTATATCCTATTGGTATCACAATAACACTCTTAAATGAATTTCATATCCTTAGTGGAACTTGCTATATTGAGATTAATGTGAATTTTATACCCCCTAGCAAGCATGGGTATGCAACCCAAGAACAAAACCTAGGTTGAACGTGTTTACCTGCAAATTTTCATATCTAAAGCAGTTATAGTCAGGGACAGAATAAGGCGACCAATTGCGCGCCTGACGTAATTTGACAGTGCAGAACAAATGTCGGCCGTGAAGAATAATCTGTTAACATATAAAGCTTATTGAAACAGAAAGTTTACTCACATGAATTATTGTGTCCGTGCGTCAAAAACTCGACTCAAATAGGGCATGTTTTGACATTTTAAATAATATTTTGTTCGAACATCCCCCGCCCATATTACACATTCAAATCCCCGGTTCAAATCAATCACAGTCCGCGTCGCGCTGATTGACAAACCTCGACATACGCGCAATTGGTCTGCTAATTCTGTCCTTGACTATAGTAGTAAGCATTTGTGGATTTCCAAGTTAAAGATTTAGCCCATTTGTATAGGATGACTCTATTAAAGCTGCATTGTGTGTGTGTTTTGCATCTTCTGTATTGTTGATGGTTCACTAGACATGCTTCAGAAATGCTTATTGCCAAACTCTCAGTTGATTTTGATTGTGGGTTTTGGTGTTATGAGCAAGTTTATCATGGGCCACTATGCTGCATTAATTTCTGCCCACTTACCAACAAAAATTCAAAAATTTCAAATTACATGCAGGCAGGACTAATTCTTAATATCAAATTAGATAGGGATACAAAACAAAGGCTAATGTTTCAAATGAAACCAAAATGTTCACTTTTTAATTAAGTTGGAGACGAGATTGTGGACCATAAAATGCTCTTTAAGGGGTTTGACGTGTGATCTGTTTACGCACAAGCTGTTATGAGATTTGAGTATTCAATTTAGCACCCACTGTTGGTGGCAAAAGAAAAACTTTGCATTTTGAGGTGTGAAAGTTCCACACGCATGATACCGTGGATCTCTGTGCATTTTGTTTGCGATTATTCTCGCGAAGAATTAAAACGAAAACAAATCGCATCAATCGCGAGTCCTCTACGTCCACTTTCAGGCGCGCATCCTCTACGCATGCGTTCACTGCTTTGCTGCATATCAAATGTGCCGCGAACTTTTCTTGCGGCCCCAAAAGGCGCCCAAATTGTTAAAAAGACTACAATTTGAGTAGTTTTAGGCATTTAATGGAAAAAGTAAGTTGGCGCCCCCCATTTTTATTTCAAAATTTTGAATAACGACACCGGGACCTCAACATATTAAGAAATTACACAATTTTATCGAGAATTTTTTATTTTGTAGGCGACCCAAACGTCAATTTTTTACTTTTCTCATAGACTTGGGTGGTTTAAAAAGTGTCAACATACCTTTTTTGTTTTGGCTATAGCTCAAAAACAAAGTTGGTGACCCCCATTTTTATTTCAGATTCTTAATCAGCACTGTTGTAAATACCATATATGTGAATTCTGGAAAATTTGATCGGGTAGTTCACTAACCCATCAAACCCCTTAAGGTAATTATATCTTTTTAGAAAAGGCTTGTGGAATAATTTTAATCATTTTTCACTGATGGTAGTGTTTAATCCACCCTGTATATTTGTCACTGGATTGAATTTTTGAGTTGCAGCCCCAAAACAAGAAAAATCCTGATTTTACCTGTTTGGGACCTAAACTTAAGATCTGCAAATTTCAGCATGTACCTTAATATAAATTGTAAACAGCATTTGTATGTAGTTACCCATTTTTATTCCCAGCTTTAATCAAGTGGCTCACACAGGGTCAAATAATGTTAATACAATCCGACAGGTTGTTGACCAGTATGTCAAAATTCTTACAATGTTTGTGTTTTCAGACAACCGTCTTGTGATTGAAATAGTATAAAAAAACATGCATGAAGTGTTTGAGTGAAATTAAAAAATGATTTGTTATGTGCCGTTTATTCTGGCTTGATATCAGTAGTGTGGGCGATGGATAGCCACTCTGTTTGTGTGTTATCTTTATCTGCTCCATCTCGTCCATTATCGGTCATTCTAGAGGAAAGAGCCAGTTTAAGCAGTTAAAAAAACTACATTTACAGTGCTGTCCATTCCTATTGATAATCCCCCGATCCTGTGGGGTTAAGTCCAACATTACAAATATTATGAGACCATTTAAACTGAAATTGAAGCAGTAAAAAAATTATCCCTGTAAAAGCTAAACTTGATCATAATGGTTTTAGCTAATAACCAAACCAATGACGTGTGTGTGTCTGTTTGTATGTGTGTTGGGGCTGTTATCATATCGGGGGTGATTAAAAAATCTCAATGTATGGGATTCCTTTTTCCCAAAGAAAATGGTCCATGAATAATTTACATCAAAGTGAAAATCTGTGGGGGGGGATTGGGCCACCTCTTGGCAATTTTTGTGTTGTCTGCAAGAATTGCAGAAGGCACATAGGGATTACTCTGGTCGTATGTCTGTGTATCTGTGTGTCTGTGGTCAAAATGTTAACCCTTAATAAATTGCTATGCCATATGAGTTCCGTAATGGCTACAATGATGTAACTTGGTGAAAAGGAGGGAGCGGGTTGGGGTGACATGTTGGTGACCTCGTGATATTTGGCCCTATTCACAAACCGGAACGGCAGACGACACTCGCGGTCCAGGGACCACGATGTATTTTGCTAATTATTCTCTCCCTCCCTCCCCCATCAACCCACCCACACACGCTTAAGTCAAGTTTTTGCATGTTCACATTTTGTATGTTAACCAACAATGAAAGTGAATGACTTCATAATGGTCTTGTTTTGGCAATGTTGTTCTTGAATTACAGCACTGACGAATACCAAGCTATGGGCCATCGACAGACCATGCTTTCAAGCCATCATGATGAAGACCAGCCTGGTACGACAAGCAGAATACGTGGACTTGTTACAAAAGTAAAGCCTCCTATTTCCTTCTTGTTTCTATTTGCTTAAACTCAGTTAAACCCTCTTGTGCAAGCCAAAAAACAGCTGTTCTGGGAAAAATTCCCTGTGCTTAAGAGATAAGTAGGTGGTTATCGCTGCTATCATACAGATTTTGCCATTGAAACCAAGATTTATTTTAAAGATAAAATTTCTCATTTGATCGTGTGGTAACAAAATACTTCTTAGCCATAGAAAACCCAATAGAGCTTGATATAATACAAAATAGCAGGATCACTCTAGAATTTAATCTCGCTAATGCAGAGCACTGCGTTCAGGCATGGGATTATATCGAGAATTATAGTCAATACGCATTCACATCAAAGACGCAATCAAGAAGTTTATAGTGTTTACATAATGTAGGGCACATAAATTAATCATTGAGCAATGATATAATGAGTAGATTAACCATAGTTAATTAGTAACAAAGAGAGCAATAATAATGAAATGAAATGAAGTATTTATTCAGATCTAGTTGAGATCATAAAATGTGGTTAATGCGAATGGTTCTTAGATATAAGTTAATTCAAGGATCATGAATATGAAGAGACAGGTTTTTGTGATGATATAATTTGCCTTAAAAATAATTGAAAGATTAGTCCACTATTTCATTGTATTCTAAAGAAAAGTATGGATAGTTTGTTAGTGAATAAAAACTTTGACTTTGTTTAAAATTAAGTGAAAACTTACAAATTTTAATAAATTTTACAGATAAGCATGTAACCTGGTTGTGAAACTTGGACATGCATTGCCAGAGCAAAACTTATCTCCGTGAAATGAGGGTGCATATGCAAAAGTGGAACTAAAATTCTACCCCATAAAGTATGTGGACTATCTTTGAAAGCAATTTTGTTATTCTAAATATATGCCACAAATCCAAATGTTTTGATATCATAAAATCAGACTAAATACTAGAAATTGGCTGATAAAAGCTTTATTTACGAAATAATTGTTAAGTGACAAATTGCCACACACATGCTGTCATATCTCACAAAATATTTTTCAATTGAAACACTTTTCACAATACATTTGGGACAGGGATGTTACTTGTGCGTGGACATGGATTCATGCAACTAATGCTAGAAAAGATTTCATATTTTGTAATTAAGTGACTCTTTTTAAGATTGTGTTTCATTTGCAACTTAAATATGGCATCAAAAGCTATCTAAGTCAGAGATCTGTGTTTGCATATCTGCTTCGGATTTAAGTTTAGAGTATGGTGGTCGGATTAGTGATAAGACTGTGTAAAGAGATATGACAGTATGTGAAATTAGCTGTGAATGATCTTGTCTTGATTTTGTGAATATGACGCAGATACGATAGTGTGAAATACCTTTGGTGAGAATATGGCAAATGAATAGTGCGTAGCCAGTGGGCTGCGGAGGGTCTTAGAAAAGGAGCAAAGAATGCATAAAAAATGCATATTTTTCTGGGGGCTTCACCCCCTGGAACCCCTCTGAAGCTCCTTGTGAATAATAATCAAAATAATTGGTGATATAAAATGCATATAATTATGATAGTATGTGATATACAAAATTTTAAATCTAATTGATATCTTACTAATTGGACCATTTTTAATTATGAAATTTGGTGAATTTAACAGTATAAATACATATGCCAAATATCTCAAAAATGTCAAAAATTTGAGATAGGACAGCATGAGATGTGTATGATGAAATTGGAAACAGACATGAGCTGGTTTTTGACACGCATTCAGAAACCTAACCTTTTTTGCCTAAGGAGTGAGAAAAGTTGCTATTACTGTCCATCACATAGGATAACTCAGTGATGTAAAGTAGTGCTCAATGCCATTTGATGTCATCTCCAATATATTAAGACAGCCATCAAAATGGACATTGACATAAATAGGTCAATGAGGCCTCTTGAATGAAATGTTGATGTTGATGTCCTTTTACTTCTCATGGTTTGAGAGATGTGAATGCAATACAACAGTTGGGTGCATACTGACAGCTATTCGCATGCCTGTACAAATGTTGGATTGTTGATTTCCACAAATTAAATGGCATGTGTCAAGTACACTCCAATGATAGGGATCAGCTAGGCTTTTTTTTTTTTTTTGCATCCAAGACTTTTCTAAAACCATAAAAGCATAATAACCAATCTCAAATAATCTCAGAAAGTTCACCTGAAATTTTAGTTAAACACATTGATTTTGATTTTGAAATTTAATGTGAATCTGATGAACACAACAAGGGACTGATCACCATTTAGATTTAACATTTAAATGTAGTATATTAAAATTCAAATCTATTGGGGGGTAAAATTTAAATTAAAAATCAGTTGGTCCCAAGCTACAATCCTGTGATTGCATATCTTTGGCATTTTAGTGTTTGTGTAGGATATAACCGCTATTATTTGAATTTTCAATGTACCTCTTGTGTATTAGCATCATGCATCATTAGCATCATCAGAACAAAATTGTTATATTAATTAAACTTTTGTTAATGATGCATTCTTCATACACGTACGCTGAATTTACCTAGGATACAAATGCAGTTTTATTGAGTCGCTTATATATAGAATTCTATTTGACCTAGGAGGGTTGTATTCAATTTACTTTTGAAGGGAGATACATAATTGCATTATCACACATCATTAATGCTCATATTCCAGAGGATTAGGATCCAGTACCAATCCCAGCTTGTCTTGTTTATTATAAATGGCATATTTTAATTGGAAATATTCTCAATATTTCAGGTGTTTTATAGAAATATCCCACAGACTTCCAATCATTATAACTAATGTCATCTTTCTGCATATAAATTTGGATATACTTCCAATTTGTCACTGGTCACACTGCTTGCTTGACATTTCCCTAAATATTCCACACCCTTGCTGTGAAAATCTAACTCGTTGCTTCCAAATAACTTGTGCCACATGGCAGTAAGGCAAGTGATGAATGGAATAGATAAAAATAGTTAGCAGGAAATCAAAATGAGTGATGCTATTTAAAAAAAAAAAAAACTCTTCTTTCAATCATGCCATGCTCGTGAAATAATTTTGCCGGCCCAGCAGTGTGCCTAAGGAATTCCTTCTTCCTTTCGTTCCTAAGCACCATTTATGTCACTGTGCATTAATCTTAGATGTGACACCCCGCAGAAGATATCTTGGCCATTACTTGGTTGTACACGAGTAAGCCGAGACAAATTGGAAAGAGGCTTTACACCGAGTACGCCTCGAATAAAGTGTTGCCAAAAATATCCAAACTTGGCACTAAAATAGCCATGACCCATATTAGCCATTACAAATTCTGAGCTAGTGTTAAATCCACACAGGAATTCTTGCACCATGAGATTAGTTTATATACATTGAGAACTAAGCTTATTTTTTTAGTAGTAGTTATGAAAACATATAGCACTTTTTTTTTGTCATCTCCTTTTCTTTCTTTTTGCCAGTGACATGTATATTAATGGCACACTGCCTAATCTGCAGGGAATCAACTTGTCAAACATGAGAAACAGATGTAGGCCAATGTATGTCAATTTCAACTTAAAAATGGCAATCATTATTTTGAAAATTGATAGTTGCAATTGAAATGATAGAGATGAGCAGAGTTAAGATGATGATTGCTAATATCTGGTTTGGAGGGTAATGACTGCTCATATGGTAGATTTTACGTGGTGCGACAACGATGCATTAATGTTTCCTTTGAGACTAGACAACAAATATGATTGGATAATTACTCTCCCTTGATTTTCCAATCATGCAGTGCATATGTTAATTAGTGTATGTAGTGTTACTGTTTCGGTTACTTTATTCTGCAGAAGGGTGTTTTCAATTTTATATTGTGAAGTTGTTCCATTAAATTTGAATTTTGGTTTAAATTTATAGCAATTTTAGAGAACACAAGATGCACTCAAAGGTAGATCTAAAGTCACACCTCAGAGAGTGTATTGAGTCCATCCCACAATGCATCGGTTCACCTCAATATGGTCATGTGATCCCACAAAAATCCTTAATACAGTACAGTATAGGCATATTGCAATGCACTATGGGATTGTTTCAAAACTCCCTCTAGCCGCACCTGTTGTCTTTATGACATGTATATAGTGCCCTCTATGTCCACCTGTATAAACCAACATTGATGAATTCTTAATGCCACCCATGGGTGGCCCGGGTTATGCTAATTCAGTCCTGACGATTTTTGTCATTCGGACGTCGCAAATATTATTTGAATAAATTTCATCATCTAGAATAGCTTCCAAAAATGGTCACAATAAAAGTAAGGCAAAAACGGGGGTGCTATACAAATGTCCATTTTTCCTATCGATTGAAACGGGTGTAAAGTGAATAACCATCCCTCAATATTAAAGTGGCCTAGGTCCTCAGATGTCCCATACACTAAGTCAACATTAAAACATTTTCCAATGGATTTAATTATATTTACCAGAGTACCAGCCTTCCAGCAGGTTCCGGAAGAAACACTCAACAAAATTGCAGATATATTAGAAGAGGTAAGAAATAGCTTTTAAAAAAAATTAACCAAAACAATGCAATAAAAACATTAATGAAAACAAAAAAGATTAAAAGGCAACATTTTCTAATTCTGTAGGGAAATCATACAGGACAAAATAATCATCAAAATCGTGGATTAGAAGAGGTGAAAGAAAATTTATCCAAAAGGTGCAATAACATACTGAACATTTTTTTCATTCAGTCGGGAAATCATGCCATTTTGTCATTTATGAATAGAGATGCATGTGGGAGTCAAGAATGTTATGACTCCAGGCAAGATTGTCCCCATGGAAATAGCACATGGATTACAAATTTTGTTGTGAAGAAGTTGATAGTACCATCAGCAAAACTCAAAACAATACAATACATCCAAACTGGTTATATCAAGTGTATTGGTTCCTGTGATGAATGCCAAATGTGATCTTACTGTATACAAGGATCTCTCCCCTAAAGAAGTCTTGTTTTTTTAGATTAAACAACAATTTCTTCACCAATTGATGTAAGCTTTTTCTTTAACAATCCAGGATTAGTTGATTACTTGGGTGCTATAATGCTTAGAAACATTCTATTACCTCTGCTACCCAATATTGAAAATGCAGCCTTCTGATTGGTCAGTTTACTGCCCATTATTCTGCAATAATCAGTTGCCAATACATTTTCTTATTAAATCAAGATGTTTTAGATAATAGAATAGAAATAAAGGTTTTGCAGTATCATCTATGGGCTCATAATGTATCCTCGGCCGGAAAAACTAGAAATAATGGGCTCGGCTGCGTCTCGCCCATTATTAAGTTTTTCCAATCTCGGACACATTATTCGCCCATAAACGCTACTGCATTACCCTTTATTTCTTAAATATATTCTACCTATCTAGAATAGAGACCATTCTGACAAGCCTTAGTCAGACTGTGGACTAAGGTTATGTTAAGCTGCTCTTATATTTTACATTTACATTTTTGCCCAGAAACTTGCGAATAGTTTTCCAATATTAGAAAATAACTTGATGACGTGTATTTTATCATGTCTAAATATTATTTCTTATCACAGAATTCCTTTACTAATACCCATAACCAATATCTGTATGTCTTTCCCTTCATCACAGGCCTACTTTGATGAGGGTGAATACATAGTCAGACAAGGAGCAGTAGGTGATACCATGTATATTATTTGTAAAGGAAAGGTGAGTATTTCATGAGCTCAACATTCTGAAAATAATTTACTTTTTTGTTGCTTGATGTGATGCTGATCAATCAACAGCCATTTAACATAAATCTCATAGACACCCAAGTGTAGAATAGATTCCTTGTAAACTGTGAAAGATAGTATATGAATTTTATTTGTAAGTCCCCCCCCCAAAAAAATGGAACATCTGTATTGTGAAAATCTCATCTTATGCATGTTTTCCATTGAGCCCTAAGTTTATTGACATGTTGAATGTTGCACAATTGCAGTCATTGCACAGCATCAAAATTGATGCCTGTATATATTGTCTTACAAGTGTACTCCTAATTTTAAAGGTAAAGATGAAATACCACAAAATATATGGAGTTATTCATATCATAAAGTATACAACTAATGTCATGAAGCTTATGAGATTAATATATGCAGAATATAAAATATAGATTGCATTTTTCAGAAAGAAAATAGTCAAAATCACTTTTTCACAATTTGTTATGAATTTACCTTGATATTGATGTTTGGAATAAAAGTAAAAGAAAGTCAAAGTGTGACATGATAAAGCATCAATTTAATGATTAAATGTCAAATTACATTAATATAATATAGTGTCACACAATGACAAATTCAGAGTCGTAGCGGTAATTTCCCTTTAAATAGAGGAGTACACTATGATTGTCATTTGGTAGTGTTTCCCACACAGTAGCTGTCACATGTCATTCCTGTAGAGCTCAGGGGTCACCCTTTGTATGTGGACTTAATAGAGTTGTCATATACTATGACTTAATCCAAAAAAATCTGGATATGTCTAAATAGATATTAGAGCTTTTCACACTGAGCAGTAGATTGATCGATTTTGCAATTGGTCACCCTTTGTAGACTTTAAAATCAGTTGCCAAACCCTGCTATGATACATAGCAAACACATAAGAACACAAGCAGATTGAGTACAAAAATGGACCCCGATTGCACCCACCATTTTGCATCTTTACATATTTCAACAAATGTGGTATCAATGGAAAGCTTATTTTATCGGCTTTAATTTACTGCAACAATTTTTTGAAACAGTTAGGTATACAGGCCAGTCTTTTGAATTAAGTAGTTGGGTTTGCTATCTGTAAAAGGATTTGCATTTGCCCAAAATGTTGATAGGGGTATACCCATGTTTTATAGTGGTACCTTAGAAGCCAATGATAATGGCAAGAAATGTTTGAAACATATTAAAAAAAAAAGATGTAATACGTTTTGGTCTACAAACAAAGACAATGATTTGGCATTTTCCTTACCTTGAAAAGTTGTCACAGATGTGTATTTCTTCTTAAGGGTATGCATTAATTTAACTCTTTGTTTTTAAGATGATTTTTGTTAGTGATGAAGTTGGATATCCATAGTGAATTATGACTATATTCTGTGGGGATAAACACTGTCAAATTTATTCTGCATTCAGTAAATAGCCAGATTTCCTTCTGGACATTGATTTGCTTTGATGAACGCTGTGCATTTTAATGTGAATCCGTAGACAGATTACAAAACCAACTACTTGATTCAAAAGACTGTAGCTCGGCTTATACCTGGCCGATGGGAATGGTCTTTGAAGTAAGTTAAAGTAAATAAAATAAGCTTTACATACATGTCACATACATTGAGATATACATTACATAGGGATGCAAAATGAAAGGGAAAACCAGGGTTCAATTTTTTTCGTACTGTGTATTATGTCCTTGTATATTAATCCTTTGAGCACGGCAAGCGACTCCAGTCGCTCAACGATCAAAATTTGTCAATTTTGTTTCAAAAAGGTCAAAATTATTAATTTTGCAGGGCATATTCAGAATCAGCATGAAAATGCATCTTAATTAGCCCAAACAAGCCTAGTCTTTGCTGATATTCTTTTCAAATGGCTCTCCAAATGACCTGCAAGCTTTGGGGACGCCATCTCTAAAAGCCACTGACTTATGTGCTATAACATATACAGAATTGGCCTGTGTCGATAGGGTTAAGATTGCCATGGTGAATTTTCAATGGAGAGTGTACAATTCTGCACAGACAATGAGCCACATAATTTAAAAGATGTCTACTATGATGTCTATCAGCAACAAACACAAATAATTACCAATGATTTCTGTCGGAAATAACTCTCATTAAATCTTTGCAGAAAGATTTAACATTTAACAAAGGTGTAATAGTGTATGCATGAGCAATGATCAGGAAAGCAGCCTCCATAAGGTGGATCAATCGCAAAAAACAGATCAATTGCAAATTCAATTGATCATTAGTTCAGTGTGAAAAAATCTTAAAATAGATAAAGATTTTATCACAGATAAGCCATTGTATTATAGCAATTGCTGAGGTTTTAGAGATATCAAAATTGTTAACTGATGTATACATACTTCATAATAAGACATCCAGTGTGACCCTTAAGGCTGTAGATTCTTGAGCATGCTAGTTGTCATATCATTTTTATTCACATTGGGACGTGACCCAAAAAAAGTATCGTTTGGAAAGGAAGATGCGGTTGCTGCTCAAACAGGCCGGGTGGTTGGGGTGGTGGACTTAATGCAAAATTGAACTTCCATCAGCCATTATATAGCATCATTCTCTAACCTCCATACAAGGCCCAATGTAGAGAGAGAAATCAATTTACTAAGTATCACACAGTGTGAATCCCACATCCCAAAGCCTGTGTTACCTTGTGACCTTATTTCTCTTGTGCAGGGTTTGCCACAATGTATATTGTGGCAAAATTTAATTAGTCCCAAAGGCCAAGTATAGGTATAAAAACCACTAAAGACAATTAGTCCCCGATACATTGCTTCGAGTTAAACCAGGCGATTAATATTTAATGGCAAATGGGAGTTGCCATTAGAAGTCTTTTGACTAGTCAGTCCCATTAGTGTTTACTTGCTTGTGGTGTTGTGTGGGAGATGTGTAAATTGAAGGCAACTCCACATGTCCAGAAGGGAGAAATGTCATTTTGGTGGACCAAGAGATTGTGATATTTTGAAATCTACAAAAGGCTTGATCCTGAAACTAATTGTAGGGTGTTTCCATAAGGTAACACCCTTCTTTCTGACACCCTTATGATTCGGAAACCTTACGAATAAACCCATAACCGTGTGGTTGTATTCCGTTAAGGTTTCTCTATATGCCCATTCTCCATAGAAAGACGTGAAAAACTAGATTTTTAAGAAAAATCATATTTGCCCGCAATGAAATTTCATAAAATTTACACAGAATGTAGTTATTGGACTAAATATTCCAATCAGTTGTCAAAAGTGTATCGCCGGCGATAATTTTTGTTTTATTCTGGTTTTGTCATAATAGATGAGACTTTCAAATAGCTGTGGTAGACCATAATTTAGAAGCAGAAAAATAATTAGTGCACAGCCACTTAGAATTGAAAAACATGAAAATCACAGGTTTCTAAATTTAAGATCGTTTACCAGAACACTTTTCTCCATTCATTTTCACTTTTATTAAGGATATGTATCTTGGATCATGTGTTTAGATGAGACACATGATTCTATTTTTAATGTTTCTATTCTTAAAAACATGTCTATTTGCAGGACATGTCTTCAAAAACAAGCCAAAACATGAGTTTGATTAGATGGTACAGGTATTAAGCTGTAATATGCCCAGCAAAAGTTTTGACACCCATTTATCAGACTGGGCTTTGGAATAGACCTGTGGTTTAATAATTTACAATGCCATTAAACATGAAATTAATTTGCCATAAGGTATCCAGGGGGATTCCAGCATTGTTTTTACTCCATGTTAATTCACACATGCAGCATGCTGACTGCAACTTTTTCTATCGTCTCTTACTTTAAATAATGTTTTTCTCAGACATAGCCGCAAACAATTTTCAAAATGATTAAAATTCAGCTTGGTATGTAAAGCGTTGCATTTGTGGGGGATCCATACAAGATTGTGTGATACTTAGTACTAACCAGTTGTTTATTTATAACTGGTCATTTCGGTGTTCTACTTTTGGGCTCACTGGGAGACGTGCTCCAGATAAACCTTGTACTAATTCATCTTGTATTTTTTCTGTTCCCAGTTAATTTTCAGTTTATGCATAATATTAATGTCATATTTTTTCCAGCACTTACCATCACATTCATTTTGTTTTACTCTGAACAGTTCTGGTTGTAGTTGCCAATCATGTGCCTATCATGTGGCAATTGTGCCAATCATGTGTTAATCATGTGCCAATAATAATGGACTGAAGGGTATACATTATGCATACAAGAGTAATGCTATTGGCCCACCTAATTTCCAACCAGAAGCTGTCCAAAAGTCACATGGATGTGTTTACTCTTGTATACTGATGGATCAAATTATGCAATGAATTCTAGAAACAACTAGTATTAATTGGGGAAGGGGATAAGAAAGAAAGGAGAAACAAAGCAATCACCATCCATAAAACACACATCTCTCATTTAAGAATTTGGTAATCATTTGAGTCATTTAAAAGTCAATCATACAAGGTGTAAACTTTACTTCAAAAACATAAAGGAGAACCAGCATAACATATTAACTTATTAAAACCTAATCATTTTACCTTAACCTTAATAACTGTGTCACATATTTGTTGCAACAATTTCTAACCTGTATTTTTTATTAGCAAGTACAACTTGATTTGGGATGAGTGAAGTATTTAATGTTGTGTATGGCTTAAGAATCATAATTCAATGTAAACTTTCTGTTCCATTTTTCATTTAGCAAAAAAAAAGGTTAGGCTCATGAGTTTGATGAGTACATTAATTAATTTTGATTCAAATGCTCAAATTGCTAGATTCAAATCATCTCAAATTTATTATGTAGAGCAAATTTATTTAAAGAAGTTTATTTTTCTTCTTAGAAGTTTCAGAAATGCTTACAATTACAAAGTTTTCCAAAATAAAACTCTTTTAGCAAAAATGGGAGTTTCTTTTGTGTCCATATAGTATATATACTCTATTTGGCATCAAACATCCCATATACATACATGCTGTAAAACTTGTCATATTCACAAGCAATACGTTTTTGGTATATGGTGGCAATAAGTTTTGTTGATACTGCAGCTATGTTGCCAACATTGACCCAATACTCTGTAGTGCTAATGCAACAGAATTCCTTGCAACCCTCGTGATAGGCTCAACAACATTGCAACAATTAGCATATGCCTCTTATATGCAAGTATTGAATTCAATTGGAATAGCCATTGAATTACCAGGTCATGTTCAAGGCATGGTTGTCTCACACATTAGATGCAACACCCATGCATTGGTCCAAGTTTATTGCAAATGAATTCAATACCCCATATGGGAAGCATATACTCCATTTTGGTTGATACTCCCATAGTGGGCATATGGAATTCATTTAGAATAGCCCATATAGCAATTCTAACAGACCCTAGGTAGGGTTTGTGGTATAACCTCTCATCTCAATTCCTAAGCTGCTGCCAGTGCCAGGCTTGGCTACAATGCAAATAGAACATATTTACCAAAGAACCTCAGGTGGGAAATAACCAGAGATCTGGCAAATTTTGTAAATATTTATAGACTTAGAAAGCAACTTGTTTATAGCATACATTTCCAAGTATTTATCACAGTAATAATTCTCACAAGTGCCAAGGTTTTGTGATTTTTTTTTTTTTTTTTTGGCTTCTGAATATTTTTCCTTCCTATAGGCCAAGGCCCTTAAAGATATTTTGAAATTTGCAAGGAATTTACATTGCAAAAATGGTGGTTCTTTCCCAATCGCAAAAATATTATTCATGCTGTAGAGTTTAGAGTAGTTGTATAGTACTATTAAGGGATGCAACACTAGACTTCAAGGTGGGACTGGATATTTTTTGAGAAGATGATCAACCTTACACTGAGAAAAAGTTTGCTGAATGTTAACAGATGACAGAGAACAAAGAAACTTACAAGAATGAAGAGGAAAAAAGGACAGATAAAATTGTCAAGACCCAATCTATCCAGTCCGTTTTTTTTTATCTGACCTCTATCCTTAATTCTTCTTCTAACCTTAATGCATCTCTAACCTTTTTCACATCTGAACCCACACTTTTGACTAACCAACCAGGATGCTCTTTTGTGAATGTGTACTTATAAATGTAGTATGACAACTAAAGTGTGTAGTGAAAGTGTAATAATCTCTAACTCCTATCAAACACTTAATTGTTAGTGTGGGCAGCAGTGTATGATACACTATAATAGTGTATATGAATATATACACTATAATGGATTCATTTATGGAACGCATACTATAAAAGATTTATATATGGAAAATACTCCATAATGGATTTATGTATGAAAGTACTTTAATAGAGTATGATTGTCTTACATCATTTCTAAATGGCTGGATTTATGACTGTCTTTGGTACACTTCAAAAGCATTCCACAATAAGGCAGCATGCATGGCTGTGAACCATGGTAATGTGCAACATGCCTTTGCTTCAGTTGCATGAATGCACAAGTCGTGTGGGAGACTGAAAGCCCAGCAGACTCTCACCATTGGTTTGGGTAGAGGGCTGGATGCAAAATGCCTAACTTAAGGACTTGGGACTGAAATTTTTACAAAAGTTAGGTGCTCAAAACTAAAATCTTGACTAATTTAAAGATACACTGGCACATTTGGAAAATAGTGCACCTGGAGCGGTTTTATTCTGTAGACAGTGGATCATGATGTTAAGCACAAGAAAACACACAACAGAGTCGATTCCCACAGCATCCACCCTCTTTGACCAATCAGTGACCTTTGTGGCTTTATCATCAATGAGTGCAAGTCTGTGATACTCATGTAATTAAGATAATTTGTTAAAGTTAAACAGCCCCACAAAATAGGGTAAAATTCACTGGATGGTCTTTAGCTTAATATTATTTTAGACTCTTGCATGTTTTATTGTTTGATATTGTGTGCATAAAATTATATCTGTATTTTTCCAAGGTCTTGGACTATCATTTGAGAGCAAATTGAAGAAATTTCATATTTGTTAAAAATGTGCCAGTGCCACTTTAATTGTTTGGGAATTGAAGTTTGGGCAAAAGGATATGCTTTGAAGCTAAAACAATACAATTTTTTCTCAAGTTTGGGCTAAAGAGTTTCAAATTTGGAAGTTGTTAGTCAAAGAGGGTTCTTACTGGAACATGCTTGAACTGGGGATCTAAAGAACTACAAAAGAGATGAGCTGTCTTATTGACTACTGCATAGCCATACCATTATTTATGGTCAGTCCCCCAAAGAAATAATCTCTGCTCTAATAGAATCCAGACTATGTTTTGCTTTGATGTCCTTTTGATGTCCTAATGTACCCCAGCTGACAATATTATGTTGTGATAACATTGTCATATTGTTGTTACAATGTTCCCTCCTATTATGACTAACATTGCAGGTAATGTTATATTAGCAGACTGTGCATGCCACACATGCGTGTATTTCATACATTGCATCAAAAACATTCATGCTGCATGAAAGCTAAACACTATGATATAAAGTTAAAATCAGAAAAAGTTGAAATTGTTACGATGCAAGATTAGAATGTTATGGCATAAACTTTGTGACTATTTATGTGGGAGTCTACAAATCATGTTGTATGAGCATAACCTTTACAAGAATAAACAGGAGCATCGTAGTTGACATTGTGTGTTGGCTAGTATATCCCATGAGCTCATTTAGAGCTTTAGAGTTTGTCCATTCAAGGTAGTGGCATACCAAGGCAATCGATCCAGAGGGGACAAAATTCCTAAGTCGTCCCGGCAGAAGGGGCAAACAATCTCAAGTTGTTTCGCATATTTCTTCCAAACAAGTTCTGAACAGGACCAAATGTGTGTAAAAATACCCCCTTTCATTAATTTGGCCCCAAATTTAGGCTAAAATTGGTCAAACTTCTCAAAAAAGAGAGAGATGAAAATGCAAATTTAGGTGCATTTTGTTCCATTATTTTAAGCCATAGGGGTAGCTTGCACCCTCAGCCGATACCCCCAAAAGGAATATCTGTCGATTTTATATTTTTATTATCCTTAATATGGTAATTGTTTTTACAGAATTTGCAACGTTAAACTGCCCTTCACTTTACCTTTGAAAGGGTTATGGTAGTAATTTGTTTATCTTGGTCACATACTAATACTGTACTCTTTCATCCTGCATGTTTTACTAGCCCTAACCATAATACATACAGAATTGTTACTCTACCTTGTTAAAGTTCTATTTGCAATAAAAATGTAGAAGTATACAAGGAAAGGAGCTACTTACATGAAATTTGGCTTTGGATGTTATCAAAAATTAACTCAACATTTGCAAAAACTGGAAAACAATCAGAATGCATTTCATACCGTGTTGTTCCTAATAAATGCCCCTGCTCTAATAAACGCCCCTACGATTTTTGGATAAAACCATTTAAGAAATGAGTTAAGATTACCTAAATCACATGATTTAATGGCAGAGACTGTCGTAATCCGTATCATAATCGCTGTTGTCATCAATGCTTTCTACAAAGTACAAAGTGCTGTTCTTGGATTTCATGTGTATAACGACATCTGGACCCCAGTAATCTTTTATAAACTGTGTAAGGTGATTTTTGCGGGGATTTTTGACTTTCCATTTTTTACTGTAATAAACGCCCCCTTTTGAAAAATTATTAGGAACAATACGGTATTCTATGCACTACTCTTCAGAAGCAAAAAGTAGATTCTGAAGAAAATTGATCAAGACGGCATATGGACCACTGTTATCATTACAAATCCTACTATATAGTCTCATGGGCATTTCTCTAAGGTGACACCCTGGCACACAAATACACTTACGAATTTGGCACCATACGGAATAAACCACATGTTCCCTGGTGTAATGTTTGCCAAATTCCTGTGTGTCAGGGTATCACCTTATGGGAACACCATAGTTTCACAGGAACTTGCATTCAACTCTGTATAAATAAATATGGATCCATTGGCTTCTGGATTTTATAAATAGTACATGGACCATGATTTTAAATGGGTTCAATATTATATCTGTGGCATGGTTGTAATCAGAACGGCTGGTGTGGCTACAATCTTGTGCAAAATTCATTGGGACAATGAGCTTCATTACCATTTTTAAAACTATAAGTGAAATTTTTTGTTAGCACCTGCTTTCTTTGAGGTTAACATTTATTTACCTTTGTTACCTCCCTGCCCCCACTAAGCAATGTTGAAGCAAACATACAGCACCATCACTCACAGGTACCAATATCAACCAACATTGATATAGGGGAGCAGTGTCCCAACAAATTTGCTCAAGATTGTAGATTAAGTGATCATTTTTAGTTGCCAGTTTGTTTTACAAATTTGGAAAGATATTTTAAGAACTACAGACACATGGACTTAACATTTGTAAGAACCACAGACACATGATTGGACATGTTTATACTCATTTGAATGCATTTTTATGCTAATTTCAAATCTGCTCAAGGCTGTTTATAATTTGTGACAATTTTTGACCTTGTCAAGTTGTGCACACATTAAGGATTTAACTATTTCTTTTTGTTACTTTTGTTTGTTTTGCTGTGTAGTGTCATGTAACACAAAGACAAGATTCCTCAGGGTCTACAGTAAAACATACTAAAACACTCACCAAAGGGGATTACTTTGGCCAGGCTGCACTAGAAGGGTAAGTATCATCTGATTGGCCAATACTAGATCATGTGACTAATAGATATGATATTGTGATTGGTTCACCCCTTGTGGTATAGAATTTTTTTAAGTCATTTTTTTGCCCTTACATTCTTAAGGTTTAAAAAGAATTTTGCTATTGTATAATTAATATGAAGTTTTTTAATTGTTTACAATCATGCATCATGTTGGGTGCTTACAGGACACAATAATTATTTATTTTTTCCAAGTGTTAATGTATGTATTTCTATGACATTGCAAATTAAAATGCTCTTTTATGAGCAGTTTATATGCCCTGCTTTAAATAAAGTGTAATTTTATGCTTGTAAGTTATAAGAAACTCTTCAGCAGCCTGCTAGCCTGCAATAAATAGCCATTCAAGTATAATTTATCCCACCGTTGCTATTCCTGACCTGAAGTGGGCATCAAATTTATGCTGGAAAATAATCAACTTGTAAACTTAGGGAAATTTAGGGAGGCAAACTCACTGGCACGCCAGCTGAATACAGGCTATGTACAACACAGTAAGTCAATCAATAGCAGCTAATTAAGGTTGTATTGACCTGCTTCAAAATTAAGCAATCAGAAATGGGCTATTCCAGATGAATTCCAAATATTTCCAATGGAAGGCACAATGGGAATTGTGTATATGCCACCCATATGGGTATTGAATTTGTCAGTTTTGGAATAGCCATCCGGTCATATTCAATGTCTAGTTGTCATAAGAAGTGTAAGTGACACACATGCATTGATCATGTCTTGGCCTTAGCTATTCCATATTAATTCAGTACCCCATATGTGTGTGGTACACACCACAGATCCAGACCTTGATTTTTGAGGTGGACCCCGGGGCAGAAGGGGCTGACTTTGCATGTTTTTGGCATGAACCCAGGGGTGCATGCCTTGAAAGCACCCCTCCCCAAGATATGCAACTGGTATAATTATACTAAATTAAAGTTGTGCCACTCATAGGTGGTGTATGAAATTCACCTGTAATAGTACATTGTTATCAAAAGTTGTGTTCGGCTAAAAAAAAGTCATGTCAGTAAGATTCTTAAACTGGCAATATCTAGTGTAATGAACTTGTCAAGACTAGAAATGGTATGAAGAGCAGGGGCTATAATTGGCTATCAGAGATGAAGTAGTGCCAAAATTCACAGGTCATCCTTTGAATTTACATGCTTGGATAAGCAACACAAGCTTGAGCTTGAATGAATCTGCATAGTTTAAATAACCAGTGACCTAAAGGTGAGAAAATTACATTTGCTTGTCAGAAAACCATGGGGAAAAAGAATAGCCTGGTCAGAAAACCTAGCCAGTTTATGGAACATCCCTGCAGAATGGGCCATAGGCTATGGTAGAACAGAGGGATACTTAAATTTCCCTCTGAATATGGACCCAGTATAAGAAGAAATAAACAAAAATGGCTTCATAGCAGCCAAACATCAGCAAGTAGATTAAACATTAAGTAGATTAAGCAAGTGTAGACCCTTTACAATACCGCCAGTGCAAATATCAAGCCATTAAAGGGCACCTTAGCAGGTGAATGTATTGTAGTGCTGGAATGTCAATGCCTTGCCCTACAACATGGCCATCCATTGCAAAGGTCTATACAACCTTTGACTATCCCTGAACAGTAGATAATGAGATCTCGCTGAAGTTCAAGGTAGGCTGTCTGTATATAATGACACACATATAGCCTAGAATTAGTTAGCAATAATAGTATCAACCACTAATGCAGATGTTAAAATATAGTGTAGCACATGTAGGTTATATCAGCTTATGCATTAACAAGATCTCTCTCAAACTTGTCTATCAGGTGGTAAGTGCAATTGATTTTAAGTCAGTTAACGTTCCAGTCCAAATACCTCATAGGATGACAATTTATCCAGGAAAGCATCTGAACAAATCTTAATCAAGGTTACCAATGCTAGCCAATCTATATATAGCTTGAATCTATAGGGTGTACAATGCTATCTTTTAGACTCTTAATTGCCATAGGGTATAGGAATTGACATGTTAAAATGCTTGACAAGGTGATATTAGAAGCAGTCAAAACTTTTCCTTTTAGAATTTTCCTAAAGAACATGTATTTTGTAAAATTTGAAGTTTTCTGACAAGAGCCACAGTAAAAAATAAAAGCACACAATTTGAAATCAGACAATTTCAGACAGGTTTTTGGATTAATGCACAATTTACCAGTGAGTTGGATCAAATTTATTAATGCAAATAAAAAAATTTGTCCCTTGGCCATGGGCGCCGCCTTTAGACATTATAGCTACAGCTAGCTACCAGACTATACATACAAATGAATAGGACATTTTTTTTTAGAATTATTAACTATGCTACCTGACAAATTTATTTGCACAATGTAGGTTTCTGAAACATGCTGTATGTAATGAGAACATAATATAGAAAATATTAATGGATGGAAATAAAAATCAATTGACGGAAAGTCATGTTGTGAATGTTTGTACTTAAAAGTAGGGAGGTCTTTTGGAGAGTTTAAATGTGGTGAGTTGTTACTTCAAAAGCAACGTATTTGAAGAATTATATTTACAAACGCTGTGATGTAGCGTGTTGTATTGATTACTGGAAATGTTTGTACTTGATGTGGGGAGTCATTTCGAGAGTTAAAATATGGTGAGTTGTTACCTTATGAGTATTAGAAGAGTTATGTTAAGAAAAATTGTGATGTGGTGTGTTATGACTGGAGTTAATATTTACATTTTGAATTAGGGCAGGTTATTCCGAGAGTTTAATATGGCGAGTTATCAAAGAGTATCAGAAAATTATTGCTTCTTCCCAATATTTCAATATATGAAAGAGTATGTTACATCAAAATTTCTGTATTGTGAAGGTGACCACTCACCATACCATATATTACCCCTCTAAACTACCCTCCCTATACTTGACAAGTACAAACCTCCTTTTTATTTCTTCGTAACACACCAAACCAGAATGTTTACCAAACACAACACTTGCAATACTCTGAATTAACTCTACAAAAATGCCTCAATTTTGTAGGATTTTCAAAACCATCCCCAATACATCAACATAAAATGCCACATCCCAAACTTTGCCATATCTAACTCTGCCAATAATGAGTAACTGGCCATATTTGACCTCTCTTAATGACTACCCCCGCTTTACAGTAGAAACATTCCCAACTCGCCAATATGATATGCAACGATCAACTGTTGCCAACCATTACTCTCAACTCTTCCCATCTCCCTGGATGTGATATCGCACCATATTTGAAAGCTCTAAATATCACTCCCATTTCCTGTCTGCCTGCAATGTGCTGAAAAAATGACAAATAAATTTATTGATATATTTCTATTCTGTCTTATAAACTGTTTACAAATCAAAATGTTGACACAAATTGCAGATAGGCAATAATTACAATATATTTGTAACAAAAGTAGTGTAATAACAAGAAATTTTAATTCCTAACAAAATGACACCAGCCCATTAGCTCAAGCTATAGTTTGCAAAAATCCATCATGATATTAGTAGTATTGTTATTTATGAAATTCTTTTTCTATTTTCCATTACTCATAGCATATGCTTCACACCCATTACTTTAACTTTGCTTTTATTGTAAAATGGTGAATGTAAACTTGACCTTAACAGCAAGTCAGTACACACAATCTGAACTGTCACTCATAGTAACAGCTGCAATTTAGCTAAAAGACGTATTTATTTGAGATAAATTTAACTTCTATAAGAAAAAAACAGAGGATTTATCTCCCAGAGAAAGCTTTTGAGATATCATCATTTCACATGTTTCATCAAGGAGGAGAGGGCAGGAGGTATTAGATCTCTAGAGCCCTGATTGTCACTGTGCTAGATTATTGGCAATTGAGAAAAGGATTCCAAATTTTTAAAAATGATATTGAAATATTATTAATTACGTTTTAGTTACTGCTAATTTAAGCGACATTTGAATGGAAACTTGGGCAAAAATAGTGTTCCCTGGAATGTGTCGTCTGCAGTTTGTGATTACAGTCAAAGGTCACATGGGGACATCAGAGGTCAATCTTCGTACACCGCATTTATCTTGGACCAGAGGTTCTTCTGACCAAATATGAAGTTAATTTATCAATGGGTAAAAGTGTACGAGTACAATAGTGCAGGGTAAATATTTTTACCGCACACACACACACACACGCACGCACACACACACACACACACACACTACTAAAGTAATTCTTGTTTGCAGCTAATGAAAAAAATAACAAATTTTAAAATTCCCAAGCAAAAATATGCAATACAAAATTAGACCCATGACCTACTTTTCCCCCTTCAAAATGCACTGGTTTGCATCATACACCCAATTAATAATACAAACCACACCAAATATGGATTTTATGTGGTTATTTCTCTTCCATCATTCGAGAAATTATATACTGAAATGGGAGCGTGATGGATTTCTCTATCACAGGCTATTCACTCTCATTCAGTAACATGTCATATGAGTATATGAATTACACCTAGCACACAGTGAGGTTTGCTTTAATTTGTATCAAAGTGCCTGAATGAAAGGGAAAATCACACTCATGACCTATATTTAGTGTGCTTAGGATGGGCAACTTCCAACATTTTATGTTTTTTATGTTGAATTTGACTTATATTAAGCTTAAGAGTGGACCGATGGGTTGGAAACAAACAATGTAAACTTCAGAAATTAATTACTGAATGAAATTAAATATGTAAGCATTGCAGGTGGGTGATTGGAACTGATTAAAATTTTAATGATAAAAGTTAGTGTATAAATTTCACAATTAAATTATATTTGAGTTAAATGAGGGCCCAATCTAATCCATTTAAAAAATAAGCAGGATATTATTCTTCATCAGCATAATTTAAAATACCACTTATATGCTGATGACATTCAGGTTTATACTGAAGTTGATCCTGCTGTTCAGGGTGATGCCACTTGTGCAATTTTCAAACTTGCTCAATGTGTCAATGACATAAATATTTGGATGATAAAAAACAAACTCAAACTCAATCCAGACAAGACAGAGTTTTTTATTATTTCATCTACAAACAACCAACATCGTTTGGCTGGTATCAATCTTCCCCTTGGTGATTTTATCATCCCAACATCTTCCAGTATCCGTAATCTGGGTGTTGTCTTTGACTTCAATATGAATCTTTCAGAACATGTCACCAACCTAAGCCTTTCCATAAACTGGCAAATTCGCAATATCTACCGTATTCATAGATTCATAGACTTTGATACCTGTGCTAACATCATTCGGTCACTAATCCTGTCTCGTTTGGATTATTGCAACCTTCTATTTAATGGCGTTTCAAAAAAGTCACTCAATCGTTTACAAATACTGCAAAACAAATGTGCTCGGTTGATATACCAAAAGCCCAGATCCTGTCATATCACTCCGTTATTGTATGAATTGCACTTGTTGCCTATTGAGGATCGTATACGATTTAAGACACTTCTCACTGTGTATAAGGCACTGAATGGGCTTTGTCCCTTGTACATGAGCGAATGTCTAGTGGTGAATAAAGCCCGTCCTGGCTCAGTTACCACTCGCTCTGGTCATGGGTTGAACCTCCAAGTTCCTATACGCGCATATGTGCTGGGGACAGGGCCTTTTCGGTGGCTGGTCCCAAACTCTGGATTAATCTCCCCATTTATATCCGTAGCGCTCCAACAGTTGACAAATTCAAATCTCTGCTCAAAACCTATTTGTTTCATAATTGATATTCTTAGGTTTGCTTTCTTTTGTCTTGCATCTTATCTCTTTTTGTTTATGCGCTTTGTATCCTGTGGAAAAGGCGCTTTATAAATGTTTGTTATTATTATTATTAATATTTATTTCAATACTTAAAACTATTGAAAGATTCTGTGTACACTGTAAGTAAATATTGCAAATTTTACAGTTTTGTACAGGCATCCATTCTGGCAACGAGATACAGAAAAAATACAGTATAAAGTAAAAGAGAATTTAATTAAAAACACTTGAAAATGTAGGTATTTAGTGAGTTATTACAGAGCTTGTGTGCAGAATAGAAAAGGCAATGGCAACCACCCAAACTTATTGGCCCGTATTCCAGAAACTTGTTTAGCTACACGCGATTTTAGCTTAAACCTGCCGTAAGATTGCGTTTAAGCAAAATGCGTTTAAATATTTTCAACCATTTGCTTGCTTAAACAGAAGCTTTAAACACGAGTAACCTTGTCGTTATTTAAAGACGCTAACTTGAGTATAAAAAAGGCCCTATTGTATTTTAATGGTTGAGCGCACAAAGTGTATCATGGCTTTCCGTAGCATTTAAGGTGATGCATCAACAGGGCGAAAACGATATGCACCATTGCTGTTGTCATTTGGACAGTGCAATGGGCCGTGCACTTGACGGAAACACACACTAAAACACTTCTTAAACTAGCCCCGTACCTAGTTTAAATTTTGATGCATTTTGGTGGAGTTAAAATTGCGTTTAATTTTAAAATCCTTTCTGGAATTGCGTTTACTTAAGCAATACGCTTATCTCACATATAAACGTTCGCTTAGCTTAAAATCGCGCTAAACACCTTTTTGGAATATGGGCCATTATTTTTTTACATTGTGTAACTGCATGTAAAAATTAGTTTGTTAAAAAATACACAGTCAAAAGTTGTATTTTTATGGTATTTTGTTGGCAGAATATAATCCTGTAAGATTTTCAATATTTTTTACTGTACTTATAATCATATAATTGACAATTCATATAGCGTATCAATGATGTTTATATTCTTTAAATCTTAAATAAGAACCACAATTTTAAATTTATTCCTAATAGGCCAAGAAAATTTAACACAAAAATGTCTTGCTGTGTTTCCAAATTACAGCCCAAAACCTGCCATTTTTATCTTTTAACAGTATTTTATTGTAAATTTCACTAATTTTAGAGTGTAGGTTACATCGCATAAGTCAGTCATTTTAAAGTGACAGGAGGAGATTTTTTGAGGATACAAATTTCTTTCTGGAAATGTCCTCATGTCTCTTTTAAGGCATGTTTGTAAGTTTTTCAATGTAAGAAATGTATAAGACTAAAATACAGCTTTTACTGCTAGTGCAGTTTTCCTCTCTGTCAATCATGTCATTATCTATAAGAACCGAAAGAGAATAACTCCTTGCTTATCGGGACATGACACGGCATTCCTTAACACAAATACTATTATATGGCATAAGAGAGAGAGAGAGGCTTTATTTGCTCAAGGTCTGATCAGGCAATCACCCCATAGCATCTGAAATTGAAGCCCTTACAGACTACAAGTGTTGCACAGCTAGTGCAAATAACAGTGGTTGTGACGTTATATTAGCTCTATAATCCCGCTACCTTGGGAGTATTCGTAGATCAAGCCATGACCACTGCACTGAACAATTTCAAATGCACTGATTTTCCCTTTCTCTTTTTATTTCATTGAATACTATTACATGTTGTACTAGAGTAGGATTACCCAAATCTTCTGCAATCATCACTGACAAATTCAGTCACATGATTAGATTGCCACAGGCTCTGATGAAAAAGTGGATGTTGATGTATCAGGGTGAATCATAGGAAAACATAATTTTTAGTATTACTAAATTATATATCATGTCAAGGTATAGTCACACAGAAGACAGCTCCCGACTCAACCACTTCCCGACTACACAAGACCGCATTTATTTTCAAAATCGGCTACAGTCTTGTTCAAACTTGCAAAATTTACAATTTTTATCCCAACCAGGGACGATTAGTCTGGGAGTATCCCCATCGTCAACGAGACAAGGGATGCTGAAACGCCGAGCAGTAGGCGACAGCATCATGGAATCAACAAGATCCAGCATGTTTAATTGGCGACGCCACTTGTTCAGTCCCCAATTAGTCGCCGACCTTGAAACAACGGCACAAGTTGTAGCATGTCGCTGTCAAGACTGCTCGTCGATTGGTCGCCGAGTTGTTGACGCCAAGAAAGGTCCCGTCACATGAAGACAACCCGCGACGCGACCCAACCTCTTCCCAACTACACAAGACCACATTTCTTTCCAAATCGGCTGCAGTCTTGCTCAAATTACAAGACAAGAGATGCTCAATCGTTGAGCAGTAGGCGATCAAGCATGTCACTTGTTTAGTTAGTTCTCAATCAGTCGCAGACCTTAACACGACAGCACAAGTTGCTGTCAAGACTGCAAGTCGACGACTTATCTTCTGTAGTTGCCGAGTTTAGTTGCCGATTCAACATATCCAGTTGGCTTGGATTTTCTCTCCCGCTTGGAGCAGACTCATTGCCGACCACTTTCCAACTACACACAACCACTCATGATGCGCACCAACTCATCGGCTACCGCTTCCAAACCGCTCATGTGTGCCAGCCGACCTTCCCGATTCCAAAACCTGCCACAATTTTTTTAAGCTGCAAGAAAAATTGTGGGGTGGGTTTTTTCAAATTTGCCACGTGCTCCCAACCACACAAGACTGCAGAAGACTGTACAGGACAGTCCCAGACTTGGCCAAAACTACACCTGAAAAAGGAAAATTACTTATGATTTGCAAAAAAATGGCCTATCAGCATCAGTCGTGAGCAGTCTGGAAGCGGTTTTCTAGCAAATAATGGGTAAGACTACATACGACTGCACAGAACAGGCCCAGACCTTACCAGAACTACACATGAAAAAGAAAAACTGCTCCCGATTTTCGAAAATTGGCCAATCGGCACCAGTCTGGAGCAGTCTGGAAGTGTTTTTTTAGCGAAAAATCGGCTGTGTGATTGAGCCTTTAGACCTTGCCTTCTACAGTATTACTTCATACACTTAAATAAATCAGGGGAGGGCAGCCAAGAAATCCCAATTTTAGACATCGCCATTGGTTTAACACAAAACCAATCGCAAACAAAAATGCAAAATCTTGATGAAAAATTCTTGGTTTATTATATGTTGTCAAGGAATATTTTCTCATTCGTTGGAGCCGAAGAATCAACTCCACTGTAAGGGTTATTTCTTTTTTTTGTATGAATAACGGACAAGGACGAGGTCATATATGGGTCTTGCGAACATCCATGACCAGAGCCATGACCTACCCACATCAAAGCACCCAAATTGGATTGTGATTTGCACTCCATTTTTTGTAAATTCATTGATATTTTGGGTGAGTTGCTATTATATTGAATGAGGCTTGGCCGCCATCGTCTGAGATAAATGAGGAACATTTATAAAATATGCTCCTTTTTTGCTAAGTGATTAATGTTGTACCATCATCTATGACACTTACCAGTCTGGCAAAAACGATGTTAATCATTATCAAAATGTACAATGATTAATCATAATTATGCCTTTCACTAGTGACGTTCTTAAAGCAAAACTTAATAACAGAATTTATCATACTAGGACATCTTATAACTCAGTTGTCGCAACCATGAGCAAAGATTAGAAATGTAATTTTTGACACACCTGTGAAACATTTCTTTATAACCAATACAACATCTTTAAAATTTTTGACATTTTGGGGAAAAATAAAACTGCTACATAACAATTTCCAACAAAATACATCCCAAGTGTTATGTTGTGAAAGCTTCCAAGCATTGAAACACCAGCCTTTATCATCATGCTTCTCCATATGAAAACTGTACTACCCCTACAGAAAATTTAGTCAAAGTCTTTAACAGGGGGTAAGGATTTCAATAGAATGGTCTGTTGGATATTAGGTAACACTGCAATCCAGTCTTTGAAAGACTGCAATTTTTTGTGATTTTTACACTTCTGAGCAGTTTGCAGTTTAATTTTCAGTTTATTAATTGGTGGGTTAAAATAGCTATACCTTAAAGGGGCGTGTTCCGATCGTCTTTGGGACCCCCCTGATTTACCCGGAAGTAGTATCGATTTTGATATCAAATGAAAGGCCATATTTTTCTCATTGTCGTCCTGAAATTTGAGCCCTCAAATCCATTTCATTCCCAAGATATAAACAAAAAACCGCCGTTTTAGTGGTTAACCACTTTACTAGCACGGTATTGAATAGGGCTTTGCTAATATGCATTATTGCGTCTTCTACCATTCAAAAAACCGAATTGTTTCCCACGGTATTGATGGGGTGTATGTGCATTTGCCAGGCTCTCATATCAAGTAGAGTAGAGAAAAACAATACACAAAAATCGGAACAAACCACTTTAAAACAACATGAAACCAACTATATTTCCATGGGTTAAATGTGTGGTTCAGAAATAAGCCCCTGAAAATTAAGCACGGAAAAATAAAAAATCTCACTTTTACAGTCATAGGATTCAAAAGGAAAGAGCCCATTGTACCCCTTGCTGCCTATAAAAATATACCAGTGGCATTTTAGTCAAGGTATTCAGTCTGTTGGTGCAATGAAGTACTCTTATGCTTAAGTACACCAGTACAAGTATTTAGCATTGACCCAAGGCGTCGTCATAGACGAAAGATATACGACAGGACAGATAAGAGCTATGACAGAATAATGATAACTACGCAAAAAAGGGTAGGACACACATCTTGGCGTAGTGCAGCGAAACATGCAGTCATTAGATTAGTGGGAAAACTCTCGTCAATTTTATTTTACATCCTCGATAGGAAGTTAACACTTTGGCTGCTGGAGATTATCAATCTTGGGGAGAAATATGACAATATCAAGAATTTTGACACATTTTTTGAACTCAACACGATTTTTGTAAACCTAGCTTCTAATGCAGCTTTCTGGGTTACCAGAAGACAATCATGAAGTTATGTTAGGTTCATTTGCCGGTATTTGCGAATGATTTCAAACAACTAGTACTTTAAATAAAGGCAGTTAATTGCAAACGCCATTGACCGACTAGTGCTACATATATCAAATCAAACCTCAAACTTTTCAAATGTAAAAAGGCTCGTGGCCAGTTAATCACATTTAATAATCCCCCCCAACACAAAATAGCTAATGAGTAACGATCCTCATCCAACTTGCTAAAGGCATGCTGTAATGTATAGTAATGAGCTCCCCAGGAACAAATGGCCAATTACCTCGCCAGTAACTTCATCAATTGTTCATGTAATGTTAACGTATAAATTATTATTTGTTTTTAATATAGTATAGATATATATATATCACTATATCCTACGCTAGGCGAAATTTAATCTTCTAACATAGACTGTTACGTTAGGTCGAAATTTTTTTCGCCTTAAACGTTATCCTTTGTTTTCGCTTTATTCGTCAAAAGAAATGAATATTAATTTTATGCAAATGAGAGATAATCTCATTAGCTAACAAAAGATAGAAATATAATTAATTCGCATAATAGAAAGGTTCAGTTAACTAATGGATATTAATATTTTCGCCCCATGGTTCATCCTATCAATATAAATATATATAGATAATATATTATAGATTATAATATATATATAATATCCAATCTGGGAATAATTTCACAGTTGTGTTGTTTGACATTCTGAGTTTACTTTACTCAAAGGACAACTAGACTGGTTTTTTAGGGATATGCATGTGAAACACTTTAATAATACATCAAGGTTTAATTTGGCAATGGGTTAAGTTCTCAGGACAACTTTTGTAGTATGTGTGGGTTACAAATATCACATACAATAAAATCTGTAATCCGTACAGATGTAGTGTGGAATGGTAAGCTTAATCAAAGAAAGTAGTAAAAATGCTTAATTCTCAGTCCATAGGTGTGAAAAAAGTATTAGGTGAAAGCATAAATTGTACACAAAAGTTGCTATGATTTTGAAATCTATAGATATATAATCTAACAAACTTTAATTTTGTGTAAGTGTGTAGAAATTGTTACAGATTGTAAAATCTATTGTCATTTTTTATGACATTATCATGTTTTATGAAATTTACCATCTGTTACATAAATGGTTCTTGTATTACTTCCATTAGTAAATTTAATCATTAAAGCCACAATTTAGTATTTCAAACACCTCTTGGTATTAAAACTTTATTTATTTTAAAGTGAGCTGGATACTTTTTTTGTTTTTAATGACAGTGCTTTTTGTACTTTTTGTTTTATTTCGCTGTCCTACTCTTTTTCAATATGTCTACTCATCCACCATCAGGGCCACTAGATCAAGGATCTTCAACAAGTATGTTGTCACCATGGTAACCATTTTGCTGTGTGGGACTTGAACATTTAACGCTCACTGTATGTCCGATTCTCTCTTGCTTGACAAAAATACTGTTTTTCCATGTTTGAAAGTGGCATTACTATATTATACTTGGTTGTAACTTGCATAATGTATATACTATATTTGTATACATGGCATGTGTCTAACATTGTTTTGATATTACTCTAATCATAACTTTATGTTTTCATTTATAACAGTTCAATCAGTACACCTTATCAATACTTGACTGTGTTCCTCTTTCACAGTCATTAGGCTGGTTTCTCATGGTATGGGGAACTACTTTACAAATTATTGCCACCCACTAGCATTTACTTAGTATGATTTCCTGATTGTGTGGGGAAATTATAGAATCTATCCCTTTGTAAAAGAAGGCTTATGTGTAGCATCCCCGTGTGTCTATCCTGTGGTAAATATATGTGACCGAGACTTCGAATAACAACCAAATTTGGTAAAAAGGGTTTCTATTGTAGAGTCAAACTTCAAGCGTATCTATCCAGGGGACGTATATGCGGTAGTAAAGGCTGTTGATCATTTCAATTGGACATTTTATTGTAGGAGTAGCAAAGGATGTTGCAACCATTAATTTTGTATGCACTTTGATAAGTTGCATACAAAGTGATTAAGACTGGTTGCCATTGGTTGCCATTTTAGGTCAGTTCTTTTCATTTTAAATATTTTATGGAGGTTGGTTCAAAAGTGTGCTGTTTTGTTATAGTTCAAAAACCAGTCACATAAGGTGAACTTTGTGCTGAATTTGTATCATACAGACCTACCAACCATATTTTGTATAATATATTAAGGGAAAAAGCCCCACAGTGAACCATTTTTGTCTATTAAATACCTCCATACACATACTGTATTTTCGATGACATAGCATTATTTGGTTGGTAGGTCTTAATGTGCTTGAGTTGCATGCCCATTTGATGCATTCAAATGTTAACGTTGACAAGGCGTGGGTAGGATGCCGTGTAGCATGACTTTATGAAATACATAACTTAGGTACTAATGGTAGTAGTGGTAATATAGGAGTCTTTCAGGCATAGACAGAAGTTAATGTAGATCGTAATGATTACCAAGATTATAAATTTAGTCTCCATAAATTCACATAGACAAATGTAGGAAATTGAGATACCTCTGTAGAGTTTCCAACTGTTACAACTTCTCCTCACGCTAAAGGTCCATTCGTACTGCTGGTTGAAAACCATTTCTGACTGAATGCAGCAGTAACACACTTGAAATTGCATTGTACTGTGTTGAATCAGAGATGATTTTCATCCATTTTCACTGCATTGCGGTGCAGTGAAGTAAGAATGGACCAAGATGGTCAATCTTCTTTGTTTCTTTGGTTGTGACTATTCTGACATTGGTACTCTTAGAAGGGGTATTTAGGTGGGAAACATCTAATGGTGATGCCATTGGCAGAATTATCTCATCCATAAGCAGTGAAGACTGTGGCCAATAAAGTCAATTCCCTTGGCACATTTTAGTACCTTCCATTCAACAGTGCATTGAGAAAATACTGTGGTTAGTGAGATGATTAATGATTCCCAGAGACATAAAGTGAGTTCTTGGTAATAACATTTACAGCTCACTGCACTGTCTCCTTGGCAAATGACGGTATTGAAGCTGATAATGGAAGTTGGATCATCAGTGTGAGGAATCGGTACATCAAACTGTAATGATGTATGTCAGCTCTGGATTTGTTTGTGTGAATTTATGTATGCTAAACATAGACAAAGATGTTAGTTACTAACTTTTAGATTCAACTAGACCAAACAAAATAAGTTATTAATAGATTGAAATGTTTTTAAAATTTGTTGACCTCAACTGTGAGCTGATCCCTTTTTATTATTAATACAGTGTGTTGCTGTATTTGAAGTGTTTGAAATATCTCTGAAATGTTACACATCGTCGTTCAAGTAACATTGACAAGTTACCAGCCCATGAAAAAAGTTGCCTGCTGGAAGATAGTGAGGTTTATGGAGATAGTGGACTGATGAATAAACATATTAAGGGCAAAAGTTTATGGGGCAGCTGCAGGAACAAATTGCTTGTCTGTTCCAAAGGTGACTAGCTTCAGGTGGATATTTCAAATGCTGGTTGATAACCCCTGTAATGATTCTGCACCCACTAATTAATGTTTGATTTCTTCCACAGAAAGAATAAATTTAGTCCCCAAAATGCTAAAATTTACCCCAGTAAGCTGTTAACTTTTGCCTTTTTGAATCTTTCCCCTGAGGTAATTGCCACTTTAAAGTGATCATAAATATGACCCAATCTTATAGCCCAGTTGAAGTACAAGACCTTGCATGCTCATGGTTGGCTTCTGAAATGCATGAAAGCATCTTGTTCATTGGAATACATGGACTGTGACACAGTTTGCTTCTGATAACTCTGTCTTATCCATACTGCTGGTATGGTATACAACTCTTACATTCATACTTCTGTGCCTTTTTTCTATTTCACAGATTCCATTTTCAATTTTCTTCTTACCATTTGTTTTCTCAAGTTATTTATTTGTTCACATTTCATAAAATCCACCAAAAAGTAATCTGCCGTCCAACATCTGGTTAATTCTGTAATCATTGAAGAATTCTCGGGCACAGAATTATGCACCAAATAAATAAACCACATGTGATTTCAAGCTTTCATGTTGTGTATACTTTAGAGATTTCTTAATTGCATTTTAACTTCTTTTTGACTTGTCTTTTTCCAGTGATGATATTAGAGAAGCCAACGTAATAGCAGCTGAAAAAGATGGTACTGTATGTTTAGCGCTAGATAGAGAGTAAGTACACCTTTTGATAAAGACGCTATTTTGTGGCCTTTTTATTCAGGTGCATTATGGCGTATTTTTATTGCCCCTAGTGTCCATTACTGAGATGCTTGTGTTTTCAGTGTTGGAAATGTACCATGTCAACTCTCATTATGGAGTCATATTATGTTTGTAGTTACGATGTTGTAAGCTGTGAGTGCTTTAGACATATCATCTACGTTGTGTTTTGTGAGATGGCTTCAAGTTCGGTTTAGTTACTTGGAAAAAAGCATTACAGTAAATGTAGCAGGGTAGTTTGAAAAAGCCTGTAAAAGCTGTTATCTGTTTTAAAAAGGTTTGGAGGCATATTTGTAGGATCATAAGAGTTTTGCCTCTTTCATACACTATTTTAACAAAAATTAAACTTACCCCCAAGTTTCAACCGTGTTTATGACCATAGTAGTTATCTTACATGAAGGGATTTTTCTTTGTGCTATTGCTTCACTTCGTGTGTTTTTACAACAATGGCCTACATTGAGACAAGCATAAATGATACTGTTTCTCTATTTCACCATCACTCATGCTTTACTGAGAAGAAAAACTGACCAATTGTTAAAATTATTTAAGCTATTTGCCATATAAATAATAATACCTTAATTTCATCATGATTACCCACACCCAAAACAACTTATGAATATAACATTTTGATACAGCACTTTAAAACAGAGGTCATGTCATTTAAAGTTGATACAATTAACACAATCATTATGTATTTGTTTGTAGTTCATTTCTCCAAGTAGCAGGCAACATTGATGCCATAATAAGCAAACGTGCAGATGAAAACATAAAGAACAGGGTGGATTCAGAGTTTGCTGATGTTAGACTCCGAGACATCTCAGTCATATCAACTCTTGGCGTAGGAGGCTTTGGAAGGGTGGAACTGGTAAATATTTTAGGCCTGTTTTGTTTAACTGACACGTTGCTTTGATTTTGTTTATTTTTTTTGTTCATTGAGTATTAGTCATGGGTTTCTTATCCCTTTGGCACAATTGCACAGAGTTCATTTTTTTTTCAATTTTCCCCCCAAAAATTTCAAACTTATGAATTTTCATGACCATTATTTGGATTTAGCATGAAAAATGCATTCAAATAAGTCTAAACAACCAAAATCTTGGGTCATCAATTTTGTGTCGTCTGCAAGAATTGCAGAAGGCACCTATGGATTACTCTGGTCGTATGTCTGTGTGTGTATCTGTGTGTGTGTGTCTGTGGTCAAAATGTTAACCCCTAATATATTACATGCCGTATGAGTTCGTAAGGGCTACGATGATGTAACTTGGTGGAAAGGAGGGGGCAGGGTGGAGTGACGTATTGGTGACCTCATGTGACCTTGGTGACCCCATGTGCCCTTTGGCCAGTCAAAATGTTAACCCTTAATATGTGATGTGATCAAGCAAAATGAGTCTGAAGTCGGTCAGATTCAATTTTTAGTTTTCCATGTAACTGTAATGCACCATTTAAAAAGCTATATTTTGCTGAAACCCCCATTAAAATTGACCAATTAATTCCAAAGATATCATCAGTTGAAGGATGGCAAAATCAATAGGAAACAAAAGACATTTTCTCCTTTGTTTGGCTATATCGCAAAATCAATATTTGCGACTTCCGACTCATTTTGCTTTATCACATCACATATGTTGCATGCCATATGAGTTCTGTAAGGGCTACGATGATGTAACTTGGTGGAAATGAAGAGGCGGGGTGACCTCATGTGACCTTTGGCCCCATTCAAAGACCGCGATGGCAGATGACACTCGCGGTCCGGGAACCGCAATGTATTTTTAAATAGATGGTTTCCCAAATCGACTGTCATCTCAGAAGTTGTCTTTCTTTAATATTCATAATGTGCTGCGTTTTAAAAATAGCCTCTAGAGATGAAATACCTTGACAGTTGGCTAAAATTTGTGTTATAGATAATCAATCTCTTGTAAGGAAAGAAATTACTCAGTCCTGTATATAGAATGCACATAGCCATGGTGAGCTCACAGCTTGTAACCAAACACCAAATGTGAACTGACCATGTGTGTGTAGGATGTTCACTGTGCTGCTTTTTAGTTTCATTAATTTCTAATGGTTTTGTACCATTTGAAAAGTAAAATAAGTATTTAACCTACCCATTTCTTCAATTTACTTAGGTTAACTTATGATCACTATTAACCATCACAAATAATTTCTGATATCTTTTGGCCATAAAGTCTAACCTTCAAAGGAGAAATTCAAGCTAGAGAGAACTATTGGTCTAATAGGCAATCCCTTGAAGGCTAAGGTCAAATTTGACTCTAGTAAAAATGCTTGCTATTTTGGGTATTGCACATAATAGTATCTTCAAAAAAATTGTGGATGAGATCACACATTAACAATAGAGTGAGAGTCAATGACCTGGGAACAACTCCACTGTGATGTCTGGACTCTCAACCAATTTAACTCATTCCTGCTTAGGGAATGCAAATGGTATTTTTAGTATACATGATATGTCCTTCTCTTCTATTGTGTGCGGTTCCGTTCAGATGAAATGTAAACTTCATGTTTGCACATGAGACAACTAACCAACTCCATGCATGACTTGGTGCCTTGCTTAATGTTTGCATCTCTGCATAAAAGCCTTTCAAAACTGGTAGATTGTTGAAGGTTGTAACGCATAAGTCAGCTGCTTTTGAGATGGCTTCCCAAATGACCAAATCGCTATTGATCCGAAGTAATGTGCTTATGCCTTGTGGAAGGTGGAATAAGTACCAGATAAAGGATAAAAAGTTGACCATTATTATAAAGTGGTGCCTTGGTAAGTCTGGTGAGCCATGTTATTTGCTACCAAGTCAAGACACCACAGGGGTTTCACTGGATCATCAAGACACTATAACAAATTTAAAGGGGCATTTCTTGATCCACAACTCCCCCCCCCCCAGGCTTACCTCAAAAAAGTTGAGATTTTTATATCATCTGAAGCGTTAGCCTTAGTAATCCATGTGTACCTAATCTTACATGCAAATTTGGTCGTATTTGTAAGAAATTTGCAATTTCGTATTTCTGTCCGTAAATGGACCGAAACTACAGCATAAGTGGCCTATGGGTGTGGACCAAGTAATTGCTCATAACACAAAACGCAAGATCAGGATCAAGTAAAATTTTGTGAATATGCTTTTCTGAAGGATATCTAGTGAACCATAAATAAAATAAAAAAGTGGTGCTGAAAACATGAAATACACCTTTAAGGACTATTTAAACAGATGTAGGTATTTATAGACCACAGAACACTGAGTGATAAGTGACATAAACAGAACAACTATTCATGCTATTAGGCATTTAAAATGGTTGAACTTTTCACATCAGCTATTTGATTTGTTTTGTACTCATAACAGGTATCGGTGAATGGACACAACAGAACATTTGCCCTCAAGCAGCTGAAGAAGAGACACATAGTTGAGACCAGACAACAAGAACACATCATGTCAGAGAAGAAAATCATGATGGAGGCTAGATGTGATTTTATTGTTAGGTAAATTACAAGATGTCTAAAATTTAGAATTGACTCTTTGCATATTCATAATGCATAGGGATAGTGAGTGGATTACATCATAGCATTGTCTTTATTCTAGCTGATGTTACTATGCATACATATGACATCTTTTGTTCACTGTGGCATTGTATTATGGTTGATGTGCAAATGGACAGAGAAATCTGAAGTCATTCCCATCTATTCGACGGGTAGAATAAGGGGATGCTTGCAAAACAAATCACTGGTGAAATTTCAGCAGCTGGAGTGACCAATCCGTTTAAAGTAAGATTTAAAGCCCAAATGTTGGTGAACAATACATTATAAAATTGTAATTTGCGCACTTGAATAGGGAAACATTAGCTTGAACTAAATCAGGTGTGATATATTACATTGGTAAACATTCTAAATATGCAAAAACCCTGGTTTAAAAAAAATGGGAGTGGGGGGAAAATTTTTCTGGAAATTTTCTCCCATGTTCTTAATCTGTTGGACTTCATTTGTATTATGAGAAGTAGTTATTCTCTTTTAAAATGCGACCACAATATAGGTGTTCATAACAACCTTTGTACTCATGAAAATGAAATGTGATGTGATCAAGCAAAATGAGTCGGAAGTCGCAAATATTGATTTTGAGATATAGCCAAACAAAGGAGAAAATTTCTTTTGTTTCCTATTGTTTTGGCCACCCTTCAACTGATCATATCTTTGGAAGTAATTGGTCAATTTCAATGGGGATTTCAGCAAAATATAGCTTTTTAAATGGTGCATACAGCTACATGAAAAAGTAAAAATGGAATCTGACCGAGTACAGACTCATTTTGCTTGATTGCATCACAAATGATGTTTGACCTTTAGATTGTGGAAAATTATAGACAAGAGTTCACTTGTACCTACCAGAGCCACTCTGACAAATCACTGATGATCTCTTACACATGTTGATATTATTGCTCCTCTATAATTAGCCCTATCACTACGAAAACTCACTTGAACTCAATGAGCTGAGGCTAGAAAATGCACTTAGTCTGAAAAGATGCGATGATGTCATTGTACCAATACTCATATGGGCACGAAATTGCTGGCTGGGCCAGCGACTCCCCTGTGGCTTGCCATCCCTGCTCATGGAAATGGTGCGCCGGAGGCCTCAGGTTCGAATCCCACCACGGACGTCCAATCTTCTATCCCTTTACCCCTTCCCTTCCTCTGTGGAGATGGCTAGAAACCAAAAGACAGTTAGGGATAATTGGTACAACCATGGTTGTATCAACTATTTACATAATCAAATCGCCATACCTCCTTGACGTGTAGGTTTTCCAAATGTATTTTTCTTATTTGAACTTCCTCTTATTTCAGGTTGTATTGTACATTCAGAGATGACAAATTTCTATACATGCTACTAGAAGTCTGCCTAGGTGGAGAGTTATGGACCATTCTTAGAGACAAGTAAGTTGCACCAAATATTGGGTTTTCTAACCTGAAAAAGGGAAAAATGGTGGTGGTTATTGTTTTGCACCTTAAAATTTTATAGCGTATATGATATTTTAGCAGGTACAAGACAAGCGTCATAATGGTTCATTTTTGTTGACAATTATGTGGGTGCCAATAAACATGTGCGTGCTAAGAAGCATGTGCGTGTCATCACCTACTTAATTAACTGTCAAAGTGGTCACTTAAATTTGTTTTCACATCAGCTATTTTAGTTTATTTCTATAGGTTTTGAACTGGGATGTAATTGGAAAATACTACAAGTTAGTTGCTGAAGAATATATTGTATTATTTGTTTCAAAACAACTTCAGCATTGAAATAACCATATTTACAAAACTTGTGTATGCAAAGCATATTTATAAACAGAATACACAGATCACACCTTCAGCCTTTTTAAATAAAGGTTTGATCTCAAATCCTGGCCTGTAAGCCAAATTGCTTGAGATTTTTAAGTTTTTAATTTCTTAATGGAAACAATAAAAAAATAGAGCCAGTAGCAAAGCATATTTAAAAAATGAATCCACAGCTCACACCTTCAACCTTTTTCACATAAATTTATGAATTTGTGGAAGCTATATATTTGTTATGCAAGTGTGAAAAGCAGTCCTAATGCTGCAAAAATCATGAACACTTATTGGTCAGTCCGGGCTAACTTCAAGGTTGCACAATATTACTGTATCCATCAGTGTGTTGCTGCATCCGGTAATAACGAAACAGGCATCCCTGTGGAATTCAGCAGACTTAAGCAATTTTATTTGCCAGAGGCTTTTTAAATTTCAGGGGAAGTTGTTAGGTCACATTTCCCCCAAGCAGAATGCATTTTCTCCCAGCAGTTGGGCATGTACGTGATATTTGGCACTTTTGATTATGACTTCAGCAAACCATGGAGCTCACTCAGCTAAAGATATTCAACATCATTTTAGCCAGCCTAAGCCAATGTTAAGAAATTCAAAGGTGATCAATAGTTCACAGATATATTCTGGTATATTCAATTTAATCCATGTGTACTGTATTCATCACAGAATTTCAAAGGGTCAAAATATTACTCTAATTGCTGCAAGTAAATTGGAATGTTTTGTTGGTGGCACTGGAGCAAAGCATGATGGGAAAACATTGATACCTCCTCTGGATAAAAATACTGATATCCTAAATGACTGTTCCCATGTGTTTTCTCATAAAGTTCTTCCACTTTTCTCAAAATGTTTTAGTAAACATGCAAAAAATATTTAGTAAAACAGCAGAAAATGTGGACCACCCAGGGCCGACGCTAGGAGTTATTTTGGGGTGGTGCGGGACTTTTCGAAAAAGTTGACCTTTTTTTTTCGAAAAAGTGGACCTTTTTTTTTTTCGAAAACAGTGGAACCTTTTGGTAAAAGTGACCTAACCCCCCCTAAATGGTCCTTGTTTGGGCTTTTTGACATTTTATTTCACCAAAAAGTGGGCTTTCTTGTCAACAGTTTCTAAATTTTGACCTTTTTATCAAAATATCAGCAAAAAGACTTTATTTTTCCCCCTTTTTTGTCGAATTTGGGGGTTGCGACCGCACCCCCGCACCCCCCTTCGTACGGGTGCCTGGGACACCTAGTGGCTACGACCGGGTGTTGGCATTATGGTTCACTTTTTGTTGACATAAGCCAAAGCAACAAGTATGTCAACATAAGAACAACCATACAATTTTGATAAACATTTAACTTTTATGATAAAATAATCATCAGATAATAAAGCTAATCAAGTTGATCAGACTTATCAAATTGAAAAGATGCAGCTGATTAGCCCATTAACGAAAATAAATCTTCAGTTAAGTTTCAAGGTTGAATTTACTTATAGACTACAGGGCAAGTCCTTCTATGCTGTTGTCTACATCAGGGCACTAGGGCAAAAACAAGTGTAAATTCATAATAAATTGTAAAATCCTATAACCGTCTGTTCCTGCATACAAAACTGGTACATTTTCTTGAAAATAAAATAAAATGTCACTTAAAATTCTTTTCCCCAATATCAGTGACTGAGGATACACATCTTAGACTTCAGTAAACCATAGAGCTCACTCAGCTAAAGATATTCAAAAATCAGCCCGGTATGTGGAGGAGAAAAACACTTCAGATCCTTAATCTTAAGAGGGCAGGGTCATTGATATTTCGTCACGCAGTTGAAAAGATTTTAAGTGTTATGACCTCCCCAATTCAGATTTAGTATTTTTTCATGATTGTAAGCACAAAATATCTATTCTCGATCACAAAATTAATCAATCTTGAGCTTCTATAGTGTGTGTATTACTGTAACTTTACCGTATTAAATTGACCATGTTTTTCATTTGTTTGAAAAGGAAGAAAGACTAACAAAATTGTCATGAAAGAAAAGTTGCTGGGTAGGCTTTGACCTAAAAACTTAACTTATTGCTCATCTCCATTTCTATTAAATTTACCGCATTTTCAAAAGAAAACTAAGGTCAACGACCTATATTGTAAAGTGATTATTTAGTTTTGGACGAGGACAGGTATTTTGTGTGTTGCATCATTACCAAATTACTCAACCTGAATCGAGGTGATAACACTTAGATCTTTTCAACTGCGTGGCGATATAATGGCCCTGCACTGCCAGATGAAAAGGAATCTGGGAGGAATCTGTTTTTCTCCTCCACATAATGGGCCAATTGCTGAATGGCTTTAGTGCCATGGTTTGCTGAAGTCCACGTGTATCCATTGGTTAATGTTATGTCACTCTATTTGACCCTCCAATTTTCCCCACAGCTGTACACCAGGTTCTAAGCTCACTTGTCAATCTTTCTATGATGTAAAAATAAGTGCTTCATTTTAACATGTTTTTACTTTCCTTTAATTCCAACAGAGGGCAGTTTGACGATGCAACCACAAGATTTTACACAGCGTGTGTAATAGAAGCCCTTGGCTATTTGCATGGCAAAGGCATAGTGTACAGGGACCTTAAACCTGAGAACATACTACTAGATACCAGTGGCTATGGTAAACTGGTAGGTGATAACTAAAGCAGTGCTAAAACATATAAAATTAAAGTTAGGAAATAAAGAGGGTGAACTGATTTATATCAGAATTCAATTAAATAGATGCAGGGAATGTGTCAGGATTTTGTTGGGTACCATGCTTATTTCAGGAGTTTTGAAAGTGACCTCTAAAAGAACTACTTTTCAGTGAAAATACATATACTACTATATATACCTTTTAATCATGTTAATGGGACCTCATTTTGGGTTATTACAATTTTTAATTTTTTAATGGAAACAAGGGAACTTACAGGCAGCAGCTTGAACAGTGCCGTGTTGCAACATTCAAACACGCTATGAAATACACAGAATAGGGAATTGCAAGCTTACACAGTTCATTTGCCTATGTCAAATGAACCATGGAGAGAATGGTATTCAGGTTTTAATCAATAGCTGTTATACAAATTAAATCCAGAATGGAGTTAAAATATATGTGATGCAATCAAGCAAAATGAGTCTGAACTCGGTCAGATTCCATTTTTACTTTTTCATGTAGCTGTATGCACCATTTAAAAAGCTATATTTTGCTGAAATCCCCATTGAAATTGACCAATTACTTCCAAAGATCAGTTGAAGGGTGGCCAAAACAATAGGAAACAAAAGAAATTTTCTCCTTTGTTTGGCTATATCTCAAAATCAATATTTGCGACTTCCGACTCATTTTGCTTGATCACATCACATATGCTTAACAGGAATAGGCCCGTCAGAACATTTTTTGCATTGCTGTGGTGACTTCAAGGACATTGCAAGTCCAGGGGCCCACCTTAAGGCCCATGGTGGGGTCCAGGAGGCACACCCCAGGAAGTTCCTAGACTAGCACTTCAAAGTCTTAAAGGGACATGAGAAAATGAAATTCTCTAAATTTGCACTTGATAGGTTGTAGAACACCTACCGAGTATGTTTCGTATGTTTATTGAACAAACAAGTAAAGAACTTCATTAGTGTCCAAATCGGCCCCCATAAAGAAGCATGTGGTTTTTTTGGTTATGCATGACAGAAAATACTAAATCACCTTTTTATTACATAAAGATAGCATTTTTCAGCTTATTCACTTCAGGTGTGATTTAATACATTGGTAAGCATTCAAAATATGCAAAAAAAATGTAATAAATTTGTGGGTGCACTCTTCTCGTTACTTTAAAATAGTTTGAAAATAGTTTTAAAACAGATATCGTTCTTTGCAACATAATTATTTTTATTTTGGACAGTGTTTTCCACCCCCGGTAAAATTAGAGTGAGTACTGTACTCAAAATGTACTTGTAGAACTAAATTTCTTAAGGTGCAGTTTACAATACTCATCCTAGGTTTCTAGCATGTTGCACTCAAAATTAATGTACTTGATATGAACATTATACTCAAAAAAGTACAATTTTATGGTTCCAACTACAACTCTAAATATTGAAATTTCTTTGAAATACAATTTAAAATATTTACATTTTCTAAGTGCCAAAAGTATATTTCAAGTACAACCATAAATGAAAATGTTCTAAGTATCAAAAAAGTACATTTGAAGTACAACTTTAAATAATAAAAAGGCCATTTCAAGCACACCGAGTACCCAAATTAAGTTCTTAAAAATCCCAAGGACTTAAGTACATTTCGAATACATTTGGAGAACATCTTTTTTGCTCTCAATATCAAAAAATTGCATTTTGAGTACATCACAGCTATACTCGAAATGTACATTTCATGAGAAGTCCATTTCGAGCACAATTCAAGTACATTCCAAGTACAGTACAAGTGTACCCGGATTTTACAAGAGACTAATCAAACACATGATTTTGATAGACTTGTTTAATGTAATTCCACCACATATAAGAATAATAGGATTCGCAGATCCACCATGCAATCATCAAGAATCGCTACAATCACCACCCCGTCTCCCTTTTGGGCTTGGTCTTGTACAATCCAACACCCCTAGTGGGAAAAAATGGATCGGTGATGTGTGTGTGTGTTAAACTATTTAGTCCAGATGATCTTCAAGTTGCTTTTTTAATGTCTTTCAGACATTGTCTTTTAAAATGAGCAGGCAAGCGATTAAAAGCTCCTCTGGAGCTTCCAAGGAAAGCGGTAGAGGATTGGTTGAAAAACTCTAGCACAAATTGGAGGAGTGGTTATACTGTATTTAAAGTATACTCGGCTATCCAATATAAATCTGGTACAAATATCCCTTAGGCTCTGGGATTTGTGTTTGAAATCTGAATACCGAGACTGCAGCAACCCATGCTCAACCATAAAAAAGTAGTCGAGTGGAAATATAATTTTTGACAAATGATGCATTTGACATATAAAAATTTACTGTTTTAGCTCCAGTCAAAACATCTTCACAAATCACTTGAAAATTGTGCCTCAATTCAAGGCTAATATACTAAGGTGCGCATAAGCGCTCGATCGAGCTCTCGTGCCTTAAAAGGCAATGTCTGTCTTTGGCTCTTAGATGTGAGTGCTCTAGTAATGAGTGCCATTCTGTTACTGTTCTGGGTAGAAATAAATATTTATAGGTGTCCATGTTTGCTGAGATGTTAATAAAAGATTTACTGTGTGATTTCCTGGTTGGGCGAGTTACCAGGTGCAGCAGGTTTTCATTTGCAATGGCGAGGTGACCCTGGCAAGCTTTCTGGAAGGCAGAGAGCTGGGTGAACTTCCTCCAGTCTCCAGATCTTGTAACATGCCAGGTACGCTGCATTGCATTACCAGTTGTAATTGTTACTCGCAAAGCGGGCTGCTCGATGTTGTACTGCTTCCAGCTTGGATGTTGAATCAGCTGTGTATGGGTCCCAGATGGCAGAAGGTCTGACTAATGAACTGTATGCAAGGTTCTTGATTTCTTTAGTGCATGCCTTTTAAATTTCTTTTACAAAACCCAAATTTCTGTTGCCTTTAGCTGATAGTTAACATGGGAATTCCACTTCATATTGTTAGATATATCAACACCAAGATATTGGTGAGATTTAGTGTCTTGCAATGTGTGGTTGTTCAGGGTGTATGAGTGTGTTTTGTGGTTTCCTGAATTAGTCGCCTTAAGCGCAAAACACTTGTTGGCATTTAACTTTGTCTGTCACTGATGTTGCCAGTTGCTAAGTTGGTCAAGGTCAGCTTGTAGAAGGTCAAGTATGCAATCATCAGCAAACAGTCGCACGGTGGAGGTGATCTTGTCAGGGAGGTCATTGATATCCAAGTACAATGCCTAGAGGAACCCCCGATCTGACACGTATGAAAAATCACCTCCTATAACCTCCCTCTGCATTCTAAGTTAGCAATCCATGTAAAGGTCCGTCAGCAAGAGCCTCTGGTGTGGAACCACATCAAATGCTTTGCTGAAGTCCATTATGATTGGGCTGTCTGTTGCCGCTTGTCAAAGGCACTGGCGAGGTCATATGTTGTCAGGATAAGTTGGGATTCTCACAATCGATTTCAGCGAAAGCTGTGTCGTTGTCCGGTCAATATATCAAAGCGGTCTAGATGTTGCATGATGTTCAAATGAACCACATGCTCGATCACCTTGCAACATCATAAGGGAAACCAGTCTATAGTTACTAGGTTTGGTGCGATCCCCTTTCTTGAAGATTGGAGAGATGCGCTCTCTCCAATCTGGCAAAATGTCAGTCTCAAGAGATTTCCTTAAAATGATCATCAGCGCTGGCACAATCTCCATTGCTCCCATTTTAAGATGTGTGCAGGCATGCCATCTGGTACTGTAGCCTTAATGGAGTCCAAGTCAGTCAGCAGCCTTTCAACACTGGCAGCACAGATGTCCATGTCCGACATAGCAGTGTATGTAGAGTGAGATATGTCAGGCATGTTGTCAAGTGAATCTTAAGTAAAAACAGATTCAAATTGCTGGTTTAGTTCCTGGGCTTTAAGAATATTTTCAGAGACCATGCCATTTTGAGGGTAGTAATGCCAGATGAATCCCTTCTAAATTTCTTAACAAGGGAATAAAATATCTTAGATGATGTTGCACAAGTGTTCCTAATGTACTTGAAAATTTGATCTTGCAGTCCGATTAACACCTTCTTAACACAGTAGCCTCAACTATTCTCTCTCTCGCTCCCCCTTTCCCCTACCTTTTTGAATAAAAGTAAGGTGTTAGTAAAGTGAAGGTTCAGTTAAGATTAAAACATGCATCATTCCATGGCAAATTAGCTAGCTACTTCACTATTATCAATGTGTACGTCATATGGTGTTATTTTTATGAATATGGGACAGCTGGCACTTCTAGGCGTTGACACTTGTAATATATCAACCCAGTTTATGCACGCTTCGAGAAAACTTCCACACACACCTCTGTCTGCCGTCTTAATATATTGTAAAAATCTGAATAATATATCTATTAAAAGTAAAACATGACATGCCGGTAGCAATATTTGTAGAGGAAACACTTTAGGGTTCAGTTATTTGATGACATACACCCTATGATATTTTAATGAACTTTTTTTTCAGTGACATATTTCCGATAAACTGTGATAGGCTTTTTGTAACTAGGTTCTATATCCGGAATGGATGTTTGAATACAAAATAACTTATATTGGGAAAATATTTGGTTTGCTGAATGTTTGTGTAAATGTATGTTTAGGAATTCCTACAATACCTTGTAGGCAACATTAGGTTGGGCTGATGTAGGTTACACAATATGATTTTCTTTTTATATGATATTTTTGGATTTTTAGGTTATTGAAAATATGACATTAAATTTCTAAAATTAAAAATTAAAAATAGATACAAGGCAGGATGATTCCTATAGCGAGTCCTATCTGGGGTGTAACTGGTGCAGTCAAGTTTGTTGGACTATCTACAAGAAGTAGGCATTTTCAATTTAAAACAGCCTCATTTATGTGTCAATTTAGTAAAAAATCAATTTTAAAAAATTGGGTCCTCCACCCTCCATTTTGAAGAACAGTGCTATCACGAACTACACAGTCATAATCCCTTGGACTCTTAAGTTAAAATACGTGCGCACTTGATGTGCTGAGTGTGTTGCGGCCTTATATATTTCCCTTGCGCATTGTCATGGTGCTGCTTGGCAGGAGCGAGGGCATATTTTCTGTATGGTCCAAGGGATTCTGAACCAGAGAATAAGTAGCTTTACATTGGCACATGATGCATTTTATTATATATTTCCTCAAATTCTTAATAGGTTGACTTCGGGTTTGCCAAGAGGATTGGGCACGGCCGCAAGACGTGGACGTTTTGTGGTACACCAGAATATGTTGCACCTGAAATTATCCTAAACAAAGGACATGATCTGTCAGCAGACTACTGGTCACTGGGCATTCTAATGTTTGAACTACTAACAGGGAGGTGAGTAGTGTTGTACTTCAGTATTTTCTTAACATGTTGGATCCATTTCATGGACATCGTCATAACAGGTAATCACACTGTTCAGGGTCAATTAAGTTAAGGTCTGTTCATACCTAGCTTGCTGCACTTTACATTGCATTGCCAATATAACCACTCTCTCCCACAACTTAACACAAGTTAAAATGAATTTAACTTCATTGTAGTACTGCAATGCAGTATTTTGGGTGGAGACATGCAGTTTGGGCAATGGAATTCACAGCAACACAATTGTATGGATGAACCTTTTAAAAGGTGATATCACAATGCATGTGTGCCTTCCTGATGGCATATTCCAATTTTTCCACCTTTATCAGTGAGCCTAGGGTAGTAGGGAAAAAAATGTATTTAATTAAAGTACATGACCAGAATATGTATTTCCCAGATGTATGTGCAGATTAATTGGTTCCAGAATGCATTCCATCATGTGAACCTAACCCTCAATTGCAGAAACTGTCTGTGACACAATTGACCAGGGTTATCAGTAATTTGCTTTCAATGGAATTTGGCTGTGTGGTTAATGCTGTTTACCAAATTTGGATAACCACACCCTTTTTGAAAAAAAAAACATATCAAGAAAACATTACTGAAAGTCGGTCAAATATATTTTCCTTTGTGAAATTATGCAAATATGTTTAAGTTCTAGATCAAAGTGGATCCAGGTCATCTCCATCATAACTATAAATGTTCCTGGAACATCTGTTCTTTTGACTACCCAGGAAGTATAACAAATAATACAATGGTCACATGCCAGTTAAGTTTATTTACTACCCAAGTCTCATTGTGGGTTGCTGGCAGGACCACTTTGCAATCCGTTGTGCGTGTGTATGTGTGCATGTATGTGTATCACTAAAATGTTTTTGATGGAGCGGCCCACAGCTTATATTCTTTGAATATAGTGAGTGGGAAAGCCAAGAACTGCTAAATTCAAGTTAATTTGCATGCATATAATGATGCTGTGAATCTGAGGTCAATATGTGTTTTAAGGTTGAATCTAAAAGACAGTGATGTAACCCTTTAATTTTGGCATGGACAGAATATAGACTGTGTCTGTGTATTGTGTAATCTCTGTGTCAAAGATGATGCTCATGTGTCTTATGAGGTGCGACTACTCCGACAAACACAAACATGATGTAACAACCTGATATAACAATGGGAAATTAATGAGAATGTAACACCATGGCAAGGTGTGAATGGTAGGTGTCTGACATATAGTGAGAAAACTAGCCGAGCAGAAAATGCATGCTTTAGCAATATCTTAAAGGGCCAGAGAAAGGAAAAAATTAGGTGCTAAAATGATAATATGAAACTTTAAACAATATAGTAAGGATACGTCAATTGGTAAATGCTTATATTTTGCTTCATATTAAGAAAAAGTAATCAGAGTTTACTGCTTTGAGAGCTCGCATGAAAACACAGTAGCTAAAATGCCCAATTGGGTGCTCTGTGCACAGCTGACCATTGATGTAGATTTAGTTCCTACAATGAAGAAAGTCCCAGATATTGTGCAGCTTCTTGTTTACTTGGTTTACTTGGAATATGAGAAAATGTCAAAAATAAATTACATTGCCGAGATAGAATATGAGGAATTTGAAGCAGAGATGATATGCTGTGAATTGCAATTTGCCTGAAACAATGCAGAGATGAGCAGGTGGAAACTTGGCCTAAGGCGGTGGCCTGCATAGAGGAAGGGGAAGCAGCAAGGGCAGAAATACCACAAAACTTTGGAAATTTCTACGATAGACAAAAGGACAGGGCAGTAATGGATTAGTAAATAGTATATATTTTTTTTGAACAAATATCACACATCGGGCCACACGTTTTTCAGTTTATTCAGACTAAGAACTGCAGTGAGACCGCAGCAGATTTCAAATGGATGTGATGTGGAGTGGGACGTAGTTTAGCCTAAATGGAAGGAAGAGTAGCATTTTGTTAGGGGTCTGTTTCATGAACATTGTCATAACAAGTAATCACACTGTTCAGGCTCAATTAAGTTAAGGTTCATTCATACCTTGCTGCACTGTGCATTCCATTGGCTTTCATTTCCAACAACTTCTCAAAACAACTGTGTGCTTTTTAGCACAGACACGCACTACAAGTCTTCGGGTAGCAACGCTGTCTTACAAAATTGATGTAGCCATCTGCCAGTTCCAATTTGTGGACTTTGCAAAAGGTGTGTTTCAGAGTTACTTGGCCACTTATTTGGCTTGTAACTCTTTATGCTTGTACAATATTGCTTTAAATAGCATATTTGATTGGAGATTTTTTGCTTTAGTTTGAAATATGATATAGCTAGACTGCCCCAGGCTTTCCTCTGTCCCTTTAAGAGATCCCAAAAGTCCCAACTGAATTCTTTGTTTTTTAGCCTGGGATACACTAAGATATTGATTGAAGTACCATGAATGACTCAAGAGCTACAATTATTACAAGCATTTGTTTAAATCGTTCATCAATTAATGTCTTTCACAAAAAGTTAGAAATGACAGTAATCTCAATAAGAGTTTTACATTTTGCTTACATAAAGATCCATTGCAAGCCAAGAAGAAAGTCTCTTGAATGTTTTTGCCTATTCAAATGATTTTACCATACTTCCACACTAGCTCAATCAATATTTTCAGCTTAGTCCTTCAAATACTGGTAGTATTTATTTGAAATCACCACTCAGCAATTCCACCAAATCTTGCATGTTACTGAAGGATCAAATTCATGTGATTTCAATCTTGGTCATAAATAATTGGGACACAAGCTTGCTATAAACTGCTTTTCATGAGTTTGAATTAAGCATCATGTTGAAAATTAGAACGTTTGTCTTTTAACTTTAGGATTTCCCCTGCCTCCCCCTCCCTCCCACCAATTGCGTTGGACATTGGCATTTCAACATGTTACTTGCTCACATCATTAGCCTGAGAAACAGGCAATGCAATAAAAATAAAGTGATGCAACAATTTTGGTCATTATTGTAGTTTAAAACATTATTTATACCATGACGTGTTTGATTACAATGAATCTCATGTAAGCTTTACTGAATGTTTGTACATTAAGACATACTTTTCTAAAAAGGTATTTGTGTGAATTTGTCAAATGGATCATATAAAGTATGCTTTAAGAAAATTGACATGTGTTAAAGAATAATCTTAATCACATGCTCAATCTCTCCTGCACCTTTGTAGCCCACCATTCACAGGATCTGATCCTATGAAGACATACAACATCATCTTGAAAGGAATGGATATGATTGAATTCCCTCGCAAGATTACTAGAAATGCCGGCAATATGATCAAGAAACTCTGCCGGGATAATCCAACTGAGAGACTAGGCTACCAGAAGAATGGAATCAAAGACATCCAAAAGCACAAGTAAGACAATATTTAACACTATAATATTCTTAATATGTGATGTGATCTGGGAAAACCCGCCACATGTCGCACAGGACAGTTTTGAAAAAATAAAGAAAATAGCTTAAAATCTGTTATATTGTACTTTATTTTTTGTCAGATTGTATAAGGCATAACTTTTGATGTGTGTATCAAAGAAGAAAGAAGTAAACAGTTATGGAAACTTAATATTTCAAACTCTGCAGTGATAGTAAAAACTCAAAATATAAATTTCCCACCATGTGGCGGGTTTTCCCAGATCGCATCACATATATTGGAGAAGCATACTGGGATACAGTTGTTTAAGGTGTTGGCATTATGATTTGGTTTCTAAGGAGTACACCCAAGTCGACTTTAATAAACAAGGAGATGATAATAATAATAATAATAATAACAGCAAGATGAGCAAGATGAGCAAGCGTGCATTCGTTTGCGATTTTAGCGTCGCAAAAATTCACGAGCGATTTTCCCCCTCTGCATTTACGCGAATTTGTAACGCGTTCATAAAATCGCATAGAACTCTGATGTTGCTAGGACTTGTCTAACGTGCCTGATTAATTACGTGTCTCACCTTTTGCGCACCAATTTTTTGTTTTGCTGCGTGACATAGGATAAAGTAATGCGAGATGCAGCCGTCTTGAATAAAGAACCAGAAAATTTCTGCTCTAAAATGTCCTTTTCGCCAGATTTTTTATGGAAAACTAATATGGTGACAGCATTTTTTTGATTTTCGGTATTTTCAAGTATGGCAAATTAAGACCTAAAAATATGTGAAATGAAAAATCGGGAAAAAAACGATCGGGACCCCTTGTTATCTTGTGGGGACACTTAAGTATCGGTGCATCACATTTTCACCATTAGAGTTGCGTGGTTAAATAATGATAATGTAAAAATTTGGAGCAAAAAATGTTACTTCTTGAAAAGTCTTTTCTCAAAATACGAATACTGTAAACCATATTTTTTATTTCAGATTTGTTATCAGCACAAATGTACTATATATCAAATTTTAAAGAAATTCTTCGGCCCATTTAAATCATGATGCCAACACCTTAAAGAATCATGTTCAAAATACTTGAATACCCCTATAAATCCTGATAGGTGACATGAATAGGATTTGAACAAGAAACTGAGACAGACATCTAAAATGATAGTGACATTTCCAGTGGCAGCAGAATAAATTACTGTTGGAAGTATGCTGATGCTATTGCAAAGTGCCAAATGTTATTATGGAAACTACTGATGCCATTTTCATAAACATAACATTCTCTTCCCCCCCCCCCTTCTCATACAAATGTTTTCACATGTCACAATTTCTGGACCATTTTGCCAACAGATGATTTGCCAAAACTACAAGGTGAACATGACCATTTTGGCACAGCACATGACTGTAAACTCAAAGCCTGTGCAATTGGCACAGTGAATGGGCTGCAGTGGCTTTGTCAAACTGAGATGGTGACGATAATATCAGTTACTCTGCAATTTTTCACACAACATAAACATCCAAATTATTTTCTAAAAAGCTGAAGTGATTTAAAGAGTTAATTTTAGTACATTTGAATATTTTTATTTGCCATACTGTGCCTCGATGGGTAGGGAAAGATGGCGAAATCCCATACTTAATTTAAATTTAAAGTGCCATCCTTTGAGGTTTGCAATTTTAATAGCCTATTGAAATGCAATATTAACAGTCTATTTTGTATATCATTTGCCAACAGGTGGTTTGATGGTTTCAATTGGGAAGGTCTCCGTAGAAGAACGCTATCACCTCCTATTCTTCCACAAGTGAGTAAAACATCTAGCTCAAATTCTGAAGCTACATATGTGTATTCAAACAACTTTAAGAACTAGCGTTGTTTGTTTGAAAACTTGATACTAAAGTATAATGGAAGAAAAGTCTTGACAGTGTCAGACCAAAAAGTTTTAACAAATTCTAATTTGGCTACATATACATTAGTAGAAATCAAAAGGGATGGCGAACTGGTGTAGCAGTCAATTCACTTACCTTCCATCCACTAATGTGGCGTGGGTTTGATTCCCAGTCGAGCCATGCAGTATTGTATGTAAATTTGGTTGCCAATCCATACCTGTCCTTGGAGGTTGTCTCCATGAAGTTTCCTCATGTGTGTAAAATCAGATTTCTTAGGCTTTCCTTGCTGTTTTGGAGGCATCCCAAAAATTTACTGCATTTACAATATTGGGCTCTGTCTGGCACACTATCTAATGTTACAAATAAATAGACTTAGATTATGGTTGTTCTTTGCTAGTCTGTAATAAGAAAAGGGGGATTATCTTTACACCAGAAGCACAATCTTGCACTATCAGTTAAAACAATGACTTATGAAATGAAAGAAATGCTGGACAGGCAACTAAGCCATTTATTGTTACGATCTTTGTTTGTTGTCAGTTGGCATTTTCATAACATTTAGAGAATTATCTACATACCATTCCGTATTTGACGATAGAGCTGGATTCCCGAATGAGATCAGCAAAACTAAATAGACGAGCGATATTATTTACTATACTAGGTCAAAGTTTTATATTAAAATTTGGTATCCATGCCTGTTGAATTCAAGTATATAGGACGGATTATTGCCATATGCATTTGAATTCGTGGCAATAGTTAGTGTACATGTTCTGGACCGTTTGTATTGTTTACCATTTAGTTGCGCACTTCTTTCAAGGATTTTGCTGACTTTTATATTGTTAAATGCCAGTTTGATGATGACCAGTTATAGTCACCTACATTTGTATGGGGTTGGTCATACATGCAACAGGGAGGATGAGGGAGCTCAGAATAAATCAGGTTGGTAAACAAAATTTCGCAATAACCGCCAAAACATTCTTTACTATATCCTTTAAATAACACGCCTCGGTATGGGAATCAACTATTTTTTCGCACTAATCCATAGCTTTAATAATTGTGCATTTGTAATGTCTACTTCAGTGGTATGAGTTATGTTGTTGATTATCGGGCTGATAGGGAGATTTTTAGAGCAGGTTCAGCTTTGTTTTCATGAGGTCATCGCCCGACCTGGTTCCTTAGTACAGCCAATCAGAGAATTTTCGCGTCTGCGATATCGCCGGGAGTTGAACAAAATTAAGCTCAGCGAACGGCTCAAAATCCATAGCGCGATAGAAATTCTTTTGCTGAGGCAATTAAAAAATCGGGGGTCATAGTTCCATCGCAGCGCGATACGCGGACGCGAAATGGAGTATACATCGGGCTTGAGGCTAGGCTGATCTTCTAGTCTCAGTAAAGTCAGAAACATTCGCGGTTCTCTTGAATTCTAATTGCTACATTTTACCACATTATGCACACAAACCAGGTATATCCCATATGTAGTAATTAGACTAATTTAATAATATTTAGTGCTAATTATGACTTAATCTTGCTCAAAGTGAAATAATCATTGTAATTCTTTGGGCCTGTATCAAATTATCATTATGGCTTTTGAACATTTTCTTAAAATTAACATGTCTGTGTTTCACATACTGTTTTATTTTCAAAAATTCTGCATATAGAATTTATTTTGGGACCTCAAAAAAACATTTCACAGAGACCTATATTTTGTCATACTTCTATATCATAACAGTTTTTTCACAGGAACTATTTGAAATGCATTGAAAAATAACAATGTATTTTGCATCATGAATTATTGTCGGTTTTCTATGCAATTTATAATCTTTGTAGTCCATTAAGAGGCTATAATTGTAGTTATAACTCACAGTGCAGCTACGTATCGAGGTAGATTGTCCCACCCCCCATGGACGTAGGTACGCAAATAGTTCAAACTTTTTTTTGTGCTTACGTTCAGGATATAAGCATGAAATGTCTCAACATAGAGTTTTAATGAGGTTTTCATCAGAAAATGCGTTTGGTGAAACATGAGAGTATGCGATGGTGGGTGACGATTGTTGTTTGTCAAATGTTTCACTCATTTATAAAAGTACTACACTACAAATTTATGTTGCATTTTTCTAATTTGTGGTACAAAATAGGCACAGACACTTCCAACTTTGCGAATAGCCACCAGACACAGATCCTAACCCCAGAAGACGACTGTCAGATGGGACAAGATTTCTAATCACCAACCTAACCTTCCCACAATTCCACTTAACCACAACTTCACCAGACGTCCTTTTGTATAATTATGTGACTCTTCAAGTTAATTGTAAGGACCCAAAAAACAAGGTTTGGCAAATTTGTTTCTTGAATTCTACCCCAATGGTTTATATCTAATGTTAGGATAATGGGGTTGTATTAGAGTTGGTAGTGATTGCATATTGTCGCGATTTTAGAAGAAACAAAGCATAGCACTGTATAGGACACAACCTACTATGAGAAAGGACTTCAATGCTTCTCATCAGTTATGTTATGTCTGTGGACCCCATACGAAAAAAAAAATTGAAAGGCTTTTTGTAGAGAGAATGAGATCAGAAAAAAATGACTCTTCAGACAGGAGGTAACGTTTAAATGTTGGGTTTTAGTTAATGATGATGGTCTTAAATGATTTCTTGTTTATATTATTAGATTGAATTCTCTCAAAAATATTGACATGTCAGTGGCAATTTATGCTTACTGAA
>JAMKCH010009221.1:0-114454 GCA_023653785.1 Ophioderma brevispina
TGCGAACGCGTACTTGGCATGGGTTTGCGCTTATTTCTGTGCGCCAATACGCAAGGTAAGCTGCGCTTTTGTTCATGCAAACAGGACGCACTTGAAGAGAAAATTTCAATTTTTAGGCCTATTTCGTCGTTTTTCTCGAAAACTAAGTCGGTGACACCCAGTTTTTATTAGTGCGCCGAAAAGATCTTATAAAGGTTCTTAACATAAGTAGAAAAATCAAAAATCGTTCGATTCGTTTATATTTTATGCCTGGAAAACGGCAAAATTTTCCGGTTTTCCCATAGACCTCTGTACAAATTTTTGAAAATAATACACTTTTTGAACAGCCTATAGCTCAAAAACGAAGTCGGTGACCCCCATTTTTTATTTCAGATTTGTCACCTACATCAATTAAAATACCATATATCCAAAAATTAAGAAAATCGTTCGATTATTTCAATTATCCTCTATAACCCTTAAGTCATCCGTTTTCTCATTTAAGCCACTCTAAGCGAGAGAGGGCGTACATTCAGGTGACCGTCTACCACGATTTTTCTTTTTTATTGGGTGATAGCGATGAGGTGAGCCCTCTTTTGATGGGTTAGAATAATACAGGTGACCACGGGACAGTATTGCGTTGTCTTTGAAGATATACAATCACAATGTACAGCAAACATTAATTTATATGAGGAGAAAAATAATACAGGTAAATTCACGCGCTCGTATAAAACACGCGCTCGTACATATGCGCGAGTGCACACACACGCCGAGCAACCACACACACACACACACACACACACACACAAAAATTCACGATATAGTTTATCAAGAAAACACTCTTAGAAGCTTTTCATAATCACAAGTACAGCTAATATGGAACAAGAAAGAATATCGAGTGACATGTTTAAAGCGAATAAAGCTTCGACTGACTTACTGGTGCTCCAATAAAGTAAATGTATATATAGACTTCAGCCAACCTGTGAAAATAAAGAACAACACACACATCGGGCTTAATGTATGATTTGCACGGTAACAATAGATATATGACATACGACGAATATTTATAAAATATTGGGTGGCTCGATAATCGCCCGAACTTAGATCAAATATCGGGCGAGTCGAAGGCGATGTATCTTTTTATCAACCGAAAAAAATCCAATATTATTATGCAAGAAGAAGTTGACACGACAAAAAACCTTTTAAAAAATAATAAAATGAAAGTACTTTCTTGACGAGTTCCATGACCGAATGACCAATATTTTTGCGTATCATGCAGTGTTGGGCGGTACGCGCTAGTCGCACTGCGGTATTGCATCGCACGGAAGTTTCTGATGCATAATAATAATAATAATAGATATAGGATATGACAAATATAATCATAGGGTAACTGCGATATATCGCTGGAAAGAAAGTGTGACGAGCTTAATGTGTCTGCCGCCTTATAATGTTAAAATTATACACGCGCAAATGCCTCTATAGTATCTGTATGAGAAGTACGATTATATTAATTTGAAGCTTAGATTTGTTCTAAAATCGTCAAATACTCGTATACTTGGTATCATAAGAGAAATAAAAGGTTTCATACACTGTTGCTCATAAAGTTGGAATAAAAAATAAAATGAAATACCGCTTTTTATGGAATTATTCTTACAGTGTGAGTTATTTATGATTGAATGGTCAGTCTCTTCCGAAAATATAACCATGAACTTAGTCCACAAGTAACCCTTTACAAACTGTGTCCTTAACCTGAAGGAAAAGGGGGGTATTTGAACAGCAGATTTAAGGATTTTGTTACAAGTTGTTCACATCAGTAATTTTTATATATAATACATTTTCGGGTGATTTCATGCATCGAAATGTTTAATAGTTCTGTTTTAAATGTCAATCAGTACACTTACTGCAGATATGGCCCTACTTGCAGCATATCTCAAGACCTGGAGACTGAAGCTGAGTGAAGCCAAGACCACCGCTACTGCCTTCATCTCAACACCAAAGAGGCTCATCGCCAGCTTCAAATCAATTTCAATGGAGCGCCTCTGCCATACAATCCTACACCAACCTATCTGGGAGTGAAGCTTGACCGGCAGCTTACCTATCGGCAGCGAACCTCCTGTGTCGACTTGCTGGATCCTCATTGGGTGCCAGCCCAACGACTCTACGCACCACAGCCTTGGCTCTGGTCTACAGCGCTGCTGAATATGCCGCCCCAGCATGGTGCAACAGCTCTCAAACAAAGAAGCTGGACACAGTACTCAACGAGACCTTGAGAACCATTACTGGTTTCTACCAGTGCTTTCAGGTATTGCACCTGAAGTGCTTCGGGGAGAACACCACACGCACAAACTGGTGAATAAGGCTCTGCTGGACAACAATCATGTGCTGCATAACACTGTCAGAGAATCACACCAGCTCGGAAGACAGAGACTGTGCTCTTGCTCTTGCTAAACTCTCCAGCGCCCTATTCAACATCTAACAGACATGGAACACTGCCTGGCTAGACACTTCAAGACCAGACCAACTCACTATTACACCCAGGCGCGGATCTAGGGAGGGGGCAAAGGGGGGGGGGGCGCCTCCCGGTAATTCTGCAAAATCTTGCAAAATCAGCCCATTTGGACAAGTTTAGCCTTTCAGCCCCCGGTAATTTTGACGTTTTTCAAATCCTGGATCCGCCCCTGATTACACCTATGACAGAACTACCACCAGGTAGTAATCTTCCGAGTCGGAAGTCGGTCGCTTCAACAGCAATATGCACCGATGGGGCTGCGACCATCTCTAGCCTGCCAATGTGGTTCTTCATCACAGACTGCGGATCACATTCTCAATGAGTGCCCTACCTTTCGTCCACCGCCGCCGGTGGGCATAGACCCCAACCAATCAACAGTGAGCTGGCTCCACCGTCTATAACAGATTTAGCTGCTGCCTCATACGCAAGAAGAAGCTACAAGCTTTAGATTTCAGGTTTATATGGGTGCAGATGCTTAAGAGACATAATGCCTAAATTTCCACGCAAGAAGCAAGATGTGGAGAGTTAGGCATAATGACTCTTATGCATCTGCACCCGCATAAACCTGAAATCTAAAGTTTGTAACTACAGGCTGTCCCAAAAAGATTAGTACTCATTAATCCCCAAAATGTTTTGTTTTTACCATAAAAATCAATAATATTTAAGTCGCTATCTTCATTATCTCATTTAGAAACTATAAGCTTTCATGAGAACTTCTGATCATGAAAATCAGACTGACCAAATTGAAAATATACTCCATTGTCAGTATCAATTATCAGTATCAATTTTTTTATTCACCAAAGTAAATACATATAATAATAACAACTCATGAGATGGTAGGATGGCCATATGAGCAAAGCTCGAAAAGTTGACCACCCTGATATTACATAAAACTTATTTACAGTGCAGAACCAACATAGACGAGTACAGACTATCAGGACCTATAGTGCAAACGAGACCGGACAAAGACATGTGTACAGACATGTGTGTTGGCAGGTAATCATCTTAATACAAGCAAAGACATGAAGACTGGATAATTATTGATAAGAGCTTAAAATATGACTGGTATAATGTTTCTTAAATAAATATAGATTTTTTGCATTTCTAATATGATCAGGTATGGCATTCCAAAGATATGGGCCTTGTCTTCTAATAGTGTGACTAGCCAAGTCAGTCTTAAAGTTAAAAGGACGTAAAAGATGAGAAGATCTAGTTCCATATCCATGAAATGCATTTGTTCGATGGAAGAAGTCTATAAAATTCGAGGGGAGATTGTTATTAGCAAAACGGTACATAAATAGAGCCTTATACAGTTAATGAATATCGTAGATTGTAAGCGTGTTCAACTGTTTGAACAATGACAAAGTGTGAGCATACCATGATGAATTAGTACAAAGTCTAATAATTTTCTTTTGTTTGATGTGAATACTACTTAAATTACAATTGTTTGAATCACCCCATACGATATTACAATAATAGAGATAAGGCAAAACAAGTGTTCTATATAATGAGAATAAATTTCACCTGATAGAATGTGTTTCAATCTGAACATGATGCCAGTATATTTAGATATCAAGTTCCCGACATAAGTGGTATGAAATTACCAGTCAAGATGTTGGTCGATAAAAACACCAAGGAATTTGGTGAGAGATGGTGATTTCAAACTTTCGGGGAAGTGAAAGAAAGTTTATCTGACAAGTGTTACAGAAAGCAGCAAGAACCAATACTTTGGCGGCACAGTCACAGTTCATATCCTTTAATAAGACTACTGCTTTGTCAAAATACATCAAGGTGCTGAACTGTTCCAGAATTGCATTCTTCTTCTATGATCCCCAACACGTAATTCATGTCTTCGCTGTACCCTGTATGGATGCCCCCTTGTCGAAACGGACAATGCGACCGAAGGATGACATTGTAACATAGGTAGGGTTACGACGCATACTTATATTTGGGTTGAGTCTCAAAGCTTGTCGAACTGCTGCAATGTTTGCTCTTGTTCTTGCACTTCTCCTTCTACCCGACCCTTCAGATTGACGGTTTCTGACCATCCCATGCCGATCAAGTTCTTCACAATGCAAGCATTGGCGCATTCGGAGGGACCAGACGCTCTCGAGGAAATCCGACAGCAAATCGTCTCTTTACCTCTTCATGACTCTAAGTTTCCCAGTAACCTTTGGCCATAAAAGACCACTGCTTGCTTCACATTAAAGTGAAGAACCATTTTGCTTGGTACCTCAATCTCTAGCGACATATTCATTCTGCCTGTTACTAGCCACCGCACCACTTCATTAGCTATTCAAAAGTCTTTCCAAATTTGTCAAATAGAAATAAATCATGAAGACGCTCAAGTGTAATGAACTCTTTAAAGTAATCAATAATGACTTGAACAGATAACATTTGAAAAGATGAGAGTTAAATACTAGAATACCAGAGGAGAGACTATTTTCCTTCTTTCAAATAAGGTTACCTTTTCTCACTTTGTCCAAATGACGAAACCACCGTCTCTAACACAATGCAGTATATTTTCAGTTTGGTAAGTCATTTTCATGATCGCGTTTTTTTGAACGCGTACAGGTGATTATCAAAACAACAAACCTAACATTGATTTTCATCATTTTCATGGTAAAAACAATTCAAAAAGTTTGGGTATTGATGGGCACTAATCTTTTAGGACAGACTGTATGTAAGGTCTTGGAGTCCGATTGGTGTATTGGGGAATGTTCTACCAAAACTATGGTCATTAATTGATGGGCTACATCAACCCGAACACATGACAGGAAACGAAATGAAAATCGATTGACGGATTCAAAATGGCGGTCAAAAACCGAAAAAGCTCAATACTTACCTGACAACTTCGGGGTCTTGTTTCAAAAGCCGTAACCACGGACCTGCATTCACTAAGATTCCCAAACATATCACCAGCACCGCTGATGTAGTCAAAATGCTTCTCTGTAGCATAGCCCCAACTCTCATCTTATTGGTACTACCGTAAGTCTGCATCAATATAAACAGTTACATCAAAACCTTCGTCTTGCAAAACAGGTTTTAATTATAAAAAATAATTTCAGGTTAAGTTCTACTAATTAATTGCTGTTTTCGTTTAAAAAGCAAGGTTGGTTTATTAACACTTAAGTGCCTAAGGTGTTTTCACTCACGTTGGTGCCTAAGGGGGGGGGGGGTTCCATGGAATCCCCCCTAAGGAAACCACTTTCCCGATGGAATTTTCAAATGAAACTCATACCACCTTTGAGGGGGCATAAGACAAGGCCAAAGGTGCAATATAAATGAGTTCCAGTTTATCGTCTGGAAATTAGGGGCATATCATTGTTTTCGAAATGCGTCAAAATCGCTCAAAAAGTAACATGATGTTTCCGCGGCCCTGCTTCCACAGCATACACATTGCAAATCATTTTGATGTTTATATCTACTCTAGAAGGACCAATTTACATATATGTAACACAAACATTACCATTTTGTACATTCTTGTATTTTTTGTGGGGGCAGTCGTATTTGCCATAGGTTTGTATAGCAATGGCGCGCAGTCGCTCGATGATGGAATCGCTTCTTTTCAGCACATAAAGGGTTAATTATTTTTTCTGATTATGTAATTAATTTTGTTTCATGCATATGAACATACATAAGCAGAAAATATTTCTGGCAACAGGGTTTGCTAATTTTTATTTTTAAAATCACACTCCCATTGGTGCCTAAGGGGGGGGGGGGTTCCTAGGGACCCAAGCTAATTATCTCATTATCGGGCGAGAAATTTTAGTAAATTTTTTTATGGAAAGAAGCGCATCGATAAGTTGCACAATTACAACAAATTAGAGTTCGAAAATATTTTTCGCGAGTGAGAAATCGCCGAACAACAAATCTTGGGTACTATGGAACCCCCCCCCTTAGGCACTTAAGTGTTAAACAAATCTGCATATTTTGTCCCTGTACAAATCTTGCCACCCCCGCAAATTCATATTACCCTCTACTAATACCCCTAAATTCTGGAATTTTGATATGTTATTCTCTCTCCCCATCTCCAAGTATAACTCTTTGCACATCGATGACTCTTTGTTATCCTGTACGTTTTTTTTTTACAGGTTTTGTCACTGGTTTGCAAAGCCGGCAAGGGTCTCTTGTATCTTACTGGTTTGTTCGTCCTCTTTCCAACAGTCCATATTCAATATGATAAACTTGGGTCAAAGAACAAGTACTCAAACGTCAATTGGAACATGATCACTATAGGTCACAGTCACAATATTAATAGTTTGGTTTGGTGTGTATTCCCGTAGGATTTTTCATGCTAAAATTTGATTTTCTTCTGCTTTTTGGGTTTCAACAATAGGGATGAAAATGATGGGGGTCAAATTTTGGACGCTGCCCCGTTGGTACAGGGACAATTGTGTTTTAAAATATGTACACTACGCGTTCCGCCTCTCCTTGAATGATTAAAAAAGTAGATATTTCCTACGTTCCAACCTTTAGTTAAATCAGTATAGCCCATAATGGTTTCAAGGTCAACCTTGGGGATAAATCCTCCCGATGTTATTGAAAGTGGTGTCAAATTAATTCCTCTCGTCATACTGAAAGAGAATGCATTTGACACTGATTTGGTGGCTTAATTTATTCGGCGCGGGCGCAGGCCCGGGCGCGGGCGCCAGGCGCAGGCATACAAATGGGGATTCTCTGGAATATATGTAGCCGTTGCATCTAAAAAACAATGTTTTTTTAGGGGGCATTGCGGAAAATCAAATCGGCCATGGTCTGTCCAAATTGGTGAAAATAATGTATTTGTTAACAAAAGGGACACTTTGGAGGAAGGTTACCGGAGGTCGGGGGGGGTGTAGTACATGCCAACCTAGTAACAGCAACATATCTACATCAACTTCCGGCCGTAACCCCAGTGTGCTATCCTATTCAAAGACTGTAACTGTAGGAGGGCGCTCTTACGTATATTTACGGTCACACACAGGCTAAACCTGGTCAAAAATATTTAAAAAATCAAATGCCGTTATTGGAATTGCAATTTTTGCAGCGGATTATCCACTAACCTCGACATTTTGACGTCAATATTTGTTTCATATTACTCAGATCTTTTGAACGAAGTTAAAGAGCCGCTTTGTAATCATCTGAGACCAAAGACGGCCATATAAAGCACGTAGCCAGTTCCCACCCAATTACCGTATGGAAATCCAAAATGCCCAATTGAGCATATCGTGTCCCCCCCCCCCGCGAAGATTTTTGGACGGTTCCATGTGTTTTCGCCCTTGTGTTTCATGGTGATTGACATTGCCTGTCCAATTTGGTTTCCAGAATGGTCAGCATAATATTTTTTTAACAAAAGTGGACACGTTGGAAGTTTCCCGGAAGGTTTTTGGATGGTTCCCGGGGTTTTTCGCCTGCTTTGTGTTCCAAAGGTTATTGAGCATTGGTTGGCCCTCGATGAACTATTTTGGCTTCACTTGGTCTCAAAATATGATTTTTTAAAAAGAAAAGTGGACACTTTGACGGTTCCAGATGGTTTCTTTCTGGATGGTTTTCCCCCGGAGTTTTTCTCGTTCTTTGTTATCAATGGGTTGTTTGAACATTGCCTGAACACATTGGGCCATTTAAAAAAAATCTAAAATGGAAAAATATGATTTTTTTAAAAACAAAAGGGGACACTACTGGAGGTTTCTTGGAAGCTTTTTTGCTGTTACCATGTGTTTTCTGCTCCTTTGTATTTTCAATGTTTGAATGACTATACCTGCCACCAAGTGGCCATTTCTGGCTGTCCAGAATGGTCCAAAATAATTCCTTTTTTTTTAACAATGGACACTTTGGAATTCCCTGGAATTGTTTTGATTGGTTTCCCGGTGTTTTTTGGCCTTGTTTGTGTTACAAATGGTTGATGAGCATTGACCTGACCCTCGATTTAACTATTTTGCTTCAAAAGGGTCAAAATAATATTTTTAAAGAAGTCAGCTCTTTTTCGACAAAAAGTCCTTTTTTCCAAGTCCCGCACTCCCGGTGCCCAAAATCCTGCGTACGGCCTTGAGTGCGTGAGGGTGTTCGCCCCTCAGAAGTTGGGAAATTAAAATTGAAAACCGAATTTTGCCATTTTGAGTAACATTTTATTTGTGTATTCTGATACTATTATTCGGGAGTAAAATCCCCATCTTCATAACTATAATTTCTATAGACTTGATTCTGGATGTTACGGACTGTGTCGTACGGGATTCGGATGGTGCCTCTCCCCACCCAGCAGTTAACAAATAAATGAAATCCAAATGTGCCATTATTCGTGCAACATTTTTGTCCTGTTTTGTGTATTTTGCACTATCGACATTGGAAGTATTTCTATCATGGCTGTGATAGGCCATCGTAACTGACAAAAGAGGGAAAAGGAAAAAATCAGTAAGGCGTCAAATCAGAGTAAAATCTCAAAAATTGGCTGAAAAATATAAGAAAACTTAAATTTTAGCAACAAAAGATTTTCAAAAAGAGACATCAGCTGAAAGAGAAACCTCTCCCAACCAACTGAATCTCCACCCCCGCACTGAACCTTAGCACCTCTAAGAGAGGGGTTCGAAAGTGGAGTAGGATAGGTCCCCACCGTCCCGAAGCCAAATAGGGCCTCCTGTGCCAACCAAACCCCAGACAAAATCCAATAGCCTTCAAAGACCCGAATTGACTGACCCACTTTCGGTTCGAGTGTGTGTGTTGGGGGGGGGGGGAAAACACATTTAGATCCGTTCCGCGAAATTTTTCTAGCTAAAAAATCCAAACTAAGTGGTATGGCCCCAGTTTTGGTTGATTCCCACGAAATGATTTAAACTACTCCAAAACCCTTCTACGGGACCCCGAACCATCCCCGCCCCATAACAAAGGACCCCGGGATGAGGGTGGATGCCCAGGGGGTGCAAGGTAAAACCCAGAAAGCCTAAAGCACCATGGCGCTCCATCCCTAAGACAAAAACATGATTTTTAGTCATAAAACGCCTACCATAAAGTCTTAATGTATGCTGATTCGGAATTCTCACTTTCATCCCTGGTGGGGGGTCCTGGCGGTGTCGATAACTATTGCTCGGCAATTTGCCCACGTGTAGTCTACTTCCACGACTGCTAAAGACATTATCTAAATTGGTCGACGTGAAGAGACCTACGTTAATCATTCCGGGAATTTTTCCACTGACCTCTATACATGGCTAGAGCTGGTGGCGATTCAAAGTGGAAACATTGTCCCGCCTAATAAGAATTGCAAAAGCCGTCCGTCACTGCATACTTTCAATATCACCTGTACGTTACCTTTGGAAATTTACTCTCAAAAGTAAGAGAAATAAAGAGGTTTTTCACACAAAGGAATTGGTTATATTCAAAACAATCATCAATGAACAAATAGGAAAAATTTCAAAAAAAAAACAACGAAACAATGAAATGTGCCCAAGAGGCAGTATGCCCAGGGGAAAAGGGCCAAGTGGGCAGGGGCCATTAGGACCCATGGGGCATGGTGGCCAGAGGCATGGGGCCCAAGGGGCACATGAGACTGTGGCATAATTTTCCGATAATATGTTAACATTTTTACTTACTTAAGTGTATAAGGGGGAAGGGTCGAGGTGGACCCAACATTTTGTTTTTCGTACGCCATTTTTTAACGGTAAATTACTTTTGCCCAAAAGTTTATGTAATTGCCTAAATATCAGTTGCGCATGATTTGGTGGAAAAAAATTCAAATTGGCCATGGCGTTATTATGCTAATTAGCATAATTAAGCATTTTGGTGGCGCTATTCAAAATTTATTTTGCCCCTTAACCCTCGTCTACCTGAGCCATTTTTTGTAACAAAACTCCCGAAGGGGGGGTGGTTACCACCCCCCCTGTGATTTTCGTTACTGAACACCCGATTCCTGTAAATTTGGTACCAATGGATAGCTTAGGGTTTCTTCTTTCCATTGGTACCAAAATAAGTACTAAAATCCCCATTATGACGTCAGCATGACGTCATATGTTGAGGAAAGTACGAAAATACTGAATATAGGGTGGAAAATTGATATTTTGCAATTTTAGCGACTCAAACACCTTATTATAGCTCTAAAATGCTGTCATTATATAAAACTAGTCATTTTCCATCCCATCAAGTAGAGTCAAAAACCGCATGAAAATCTGATTTTCCTAACCTTTTTGGCGAAAAATTGAATTTTTCACTGTGTGTGTCTATGGAAATGCATATGCGAACTTTATGACGTCATTGTGACGTAATACTAGGCATGTTGGTACTCATTTTGGTATCAATGGAAAGAGGAAGACCATAGCTATCTATTGGTACCAAACTCAAGTGCCTGGGATGTTCCTGTGTTGTGTTAGGCATGTTGGTACTTCTCTTCCGGAGGGGGGGGGGGTGGTTACCACCCACCCCCCTATCCATCACTTTGAGATCACCCTGTATCTTACCTATACCTCGGTGGATGTTTGTTTTTTGATTAAAAGGAGCGGAACATGTCAACTGACAATTACATTAAATAATTTGGCACCAAAAAAGGGGGGTTTTAGCAAGTCGGGGAAAAAACCCTTCGGTAGACGAGGGTTAAATGGTAGTGGAGTAACTTTTTTAATGTTTATTTTAGCAATGTTAATGTATTTATATTCTCCTATTACGAGCCAAATTTTATGGAAAAAATCCTTCGGGAAAGTGTTTTTTCGGCGGAGGAATTGGGGTTGCCGTGTTGCAAAGTTTTTGACCGCCACTTTGATTGGTACAACCGATTTTTCATTTTTTTTTTCTGTTATGTGGTCGTGTTGATGTGTATCCCATCAAATGGCCCCGAGTTTTAGTAAAAAAATTCCACGGCAAAGTGGTTTTTGGGTGGGGGGTGGGGGTCATGTGGACCCCCTTTTTATCACAACGGGAGTGTGCACAAGACCTTATACACTTAGTGTGAGCCTTTATGGTCATCCAACCATTGGACAGACAGCAGGCCAAAAACACCGGAACCAATCCAAAAACCTTTCCGGTAAACTTCCAAAGTGTCCACTTTTGGTTAAAACATTATTTTGTGACCCTGAGCAGAAATTTCCAATTTGGGTTCATGCCATGCTCATTCACCGTTGAAACAACGAACGCAGTTCAATAACAACCGGGACCATCCAAAACCTTCGGGAAACTCCAAAGTGTCCCACCGGTTTTGTAAAAAAAATCATTATTTTGAACCATTCTGGACAGAAACGGCCAATTTGGGTTCCAGGCATTGGTCCATCAACCAATGAAACCCAAAGTAGTCCGAAAACACATGGAACCATAAAAAAACCTTCGGGGGGGGGGGGGGTAAGACACATCTGCTCATTGGGCATTGTGGATTTCCAAAAACGGTCAATTTTGGGGGAACGGCTACTTGCATTTAATATGTCCATTTTTTTACTTTTGTCCATTTTATATAACAAATGACCGATTTGTGTTTCAGGCAAGGTTTCAACAACCATTGATACACAGAGGAACCGAGAACATGGGCACCATTCAGAACCATCTGGAACCATCCAAGCGTTCACTTTTCTTAGAAATCATTCTTTACCATTTTTGACGCACAATAGTTTGAACCGGGGCCAGTTCCAATGCCCATCACCCATTGGAACACAAAGCAGGCCAAAAACGGGCAACCATCCAAAACCTTCCAGGAACTTCAAGGTTTCCACTTTTGTTAATTGGCCATCCCAAAACCTTCCTGGGTGGGGGGGGGGGGGGGGGGGGGGGGGGAAAACACGATCTGCTCTTTTTGGGCATTGTGGGGATTTCAAAACGGTAATTTGTGTAACTGCCTACGTGCATTTAATTATGGCAGTCCTCTGTCGTCAGTGAGATTACAAGAATCGCTCTTAAACATTCGTTCCAAAATCTTAGCTAATATCATGATAATTTAAGAAAAAATATTAAAGTCAAATCCGTCGAGATAAGTGGGTATTCAACCTCTGCTGCAAAACAGCGCAATTTCTAATACGGGTCACTTTGAGATTTAAATTTCTTGACTAGGCCTAGCTTTAAGTCAAGCCTGTGTGTGAGCGTTAATAAGCGCCTTCCTACCGTTACGTCTTTTGAATAGGAACTGCACTCTGGGTAACGCCGGAAGTTGATGTGATCTTTGCTGTTGCAGGTTGGCATGTCCTATAACCCCCGCCCTTCCGGAACCTTCCAAAGGTCCCCATTTTTTTACAAATCATTATTTGACCAATTTGGAAAAATGGCCGATTTGGGTTTCAGCACTGCCTCATAAATCATGGTTTTTAGACGCAACTGTCTACCATATAATCCTGAAATCGTATTTGTACGCCGAATACATTGAGCCAATTTGGCTGTATCACTATTCTCAACATCCAGGAAAATTTGGTGACCCTTATAGACCATGTAGACTTGCTACATTTTGCTATGTAATTAGCCCACCAAATGTCCACAGCCCTGTAAAATAATACATTTTTTTGGATTCTATGAGACAATACAAACAACTTGTTACCAGTTTAATCAACATCTAGCATTTTTGGGATAAATTTTTACCCCAGGATGACCTTCAACCATTATGTGGCTATAGCGCTTTATCTAAAGGTCGGAACCTTATAATGAGTGCTTCACCTCTCTGACTACAACGACCACCCATATGGAGTGTCTAGTCATACTTTCAGTAACTTCTTGCATTTGCAACATACTTGGGATAGAAGGTGTCATGGGATAGTTCGGGCAGCAAACCATGAACCGGAATTTTTGATATGGTTGTCATGTCAACGCCACACTGACCAATCAGGAAACTTTATGCTACAATTCAAATTAAGAAAAATTCCGGCTCCATGGTTACAAAGCCCTTGATACTATCTCTCGTTTTGGGGTTACGTTCGGTCCCGTTTTCATAAAAACCATTTAATATTTAAGCAAACTTAATTTTGAACAGAGCGGCTCCACCGCCCGTGTGGATTCGTGGCACCTGTGGTTTTGGTGGGTTGTGACTGGTGGTACTTTGCATCCCGTTTTTGGGATTCGGACCCTGAGGGAATACTAATTGGTAACTTGATTACATGAATTAAATAATGGTCCTTTAAATTTCTGTAATGATGGAATGGTCTAGATTTCATGTATTTGGTAATGAATAATTAATGAATATACTTTAACACTGCCCTGGACCATGAGAACTGATTAAATTGTGATGCATGATACTGGCTTTATTATGCATATTTACACCGCTAATTGTAATTTTTTGTATTTTGATTATCTATATATATAATATATACCTATATATATATATATATATAGTATATATATATATTATAATATACTATATATATATATATAGTAATCTATATATATATATGCTTCAGGTTGCACAACCCCTCTAATTAAACTTGCCTCTCTACCATGTACAAACGCACCGTCATGAACCGCATTTCTTTCTTCACTATCGTGCGACTGGTACCTAATGTCAGTTGGTTCGCAGAAGATCTCTTGTTTGCAGTCTGCCAAGCATGGAAATTGCAGGTTTGACCAGCTCCCTGGTGAGCTATCGGCACACGGATGACAGCACCCCCGGAAAATGCATAAATTGCATGAATCAAGGCCATTTCCCGTATAGAGAGATATGTACTCCTCGCCTAAAAAAATTTTAAATAAAGTAATCAACACTTCGGCTTTAAGCATGCACCTTAAGTAAAACCCTAAGAAATACATCTAGATCAAAATTACAGTCATTTTGGCCAAATCCGAGCTTTTTTTGATTCAACTAGAGATGTGGCGCACTGTTACTAATTTTAACAATGTCCAGGCATAGGGTTGGGGGGTAATTAGAGGTGTGAAATCTTCAACACTGCCCTGGACCCCTATGGGAGCTATGATTAACACTTCCTTGGCCCAAGGGCAGCCATTTTAAAAATGGGATGATTTTTTGGGTGATTGTTAATAGCTGCGGCATGTTGTCTACGGATAATAATCTTCTCCAAATGGTTGATATTTTTGTTGTCAATATATGATATTATCACCTAGGACAAATTTGGGTATTTGAATAAAATGCAAGTAAAAAACAAATGTGTCATCTGCCGTCGCGGTTTTGTGAATGGGGGTCGAGGTGACATGAGGTCACCAAGGTGACATGAGTTCACCAAGGTGAACATGAGGCAACCAAGGTGACTGAGTCACCAAGGTCACGTGGTGTCACTGAGGTCACAAAGATCCACAGGTCACAAAGGTGACATGAGTCACCCCACATGCTCCCCCTCCCTGACACAAAACCCCCGCCCCTCCCTGGTCGCACCCCACCCACCCCTCCCCGACACTTATTTGTGAATGGGCCCAAATGTCTGTGAGGGTCACCAAGTCAACTGGGTCAACCAAGGTCAGATGGGTCAACAAGGTCACCTGAGGTCGCCCAAGGTCACGTGATGTACAACATGAGGTCACTAATGGTCACATGGGGTCACCAGCTGGTCACATGGGGTCACCAGTCAAACCACCTGATCCCACCCCGACGCACACACCCGACCCCTCCCAACGCACCCCCAACCCCGCGCACCCCACTGCCTCCCACCTTCGCACAACCTCATCCCATCCCCGTCTCCTGACGCACCCCACCACTAACCCCCCACATCCTGCCCAACACCCCACACCTAAGCCTCATGTATCATGAACTTTACAATGGCAAAGAGAATGCACACCATAATGTGTTTTTGCGAAGTGAAATGTAATTTTACATGTCCGATGTATAACGCATTTAAAAAATAAAGCGATTACGCGATTTTTGTCATTTTATTAGCTCATTTGGATAATGACTAATTTGCCCCAAATAATGCCCAACATCTAATCAGGTCAAGAACTCTTTAACCCCTTCCTCCATCCAATTACAACAAACAACATTATACGACGCCTTACTGACCTCTCAATAACTTCACACAAGCTTGCGGGAAAGTGTAACATTTTTGACGCTCCAAAGGTAAAATCGGGGGGGTGGGGTCTCGCCCAAAATTGGGTACGGGCGTGCTCCACTGGTAAAAAAAAAAAATCGAACCCCCATGTTGTTATAGTGACCAATTGACAAAAATTTACCCATTTAATATAGTTGGTTCCAACTTTCGACCTTATATAGTGGGCTTTGAAATTCGCACCATTTTCATAGTATCTTAGCAAAATCGACCCATAATTCATAGTAACTTTTTACTAAATCAGAAATCAACCATTTTCATTTTGAGTTTAGCGAAAATCAGAAAAATCACCCATTTTCATAGTAAATACTACCAAAAATGGAAAAATTTACCCTTTATATTGTAGCAAATGACCCTCAAAGTGACCCATCTTTTAGTAGCCTGTGGAAAAAATTGACTCCATTTTTTAGTATGGCGTGAAAATGCCGACCCATATCGGCGGCACATATGTACCTAACCTACCCTTTACACTGAGTAACCCCCCCCCCCCCGCCCCGGGGGTAAAATGAGTCACCAAGGGCACATTAGGTCACCCATGTCACCCCACCCCGCCCCTCCTTTTCTACCAAGTTACCTCAGCGTAGCCCTTACGACTCATGGAAACCGTCCAACTACCTCATTTGTTGCCTTGCCCACACCTGAAAACGTATAAAATTAGAATCCCACATCACAGTGCTTGCGACTACATACGATGTCGATGATATTCACATGATCGTGCTCATCTGGCTCTACGGGGGCATATATTATATCCACAGCGATTTTTGGTTTCAATCGGATAAATCACTCACTGCCTCTCAAATCGCCTCCGGCGTCACTAAGCCTTCACATAATGTCTTGAAAAAGACGGTTATTGCATTCCATTTCGTCACTTCGCTTCGGCCACACGACGCCATTTTTTCTGCATCAGATTCAGCGTTTTCTATTCTATGTTTAGCTATTTTTACGCAAAACAGGCGCAATCATTTGTTTGGACTTGCTACATACCATCTATGGCCACTGGATTTTCAGGAAATTAGCATCATATACGATGTCATTTAGGTGGGGTTGACTCAGGAATTCCCTAAAATTTCGATTAAAAAAAACAAACCACGGCTCTTCCATTGACTTACATGATTACACCCTCTTATGCTAAACGATGGAATTGCAAGAGGTATAGGCGCTCCGTCGCGGGGAGAAACGGAGAATATCTGAATCTACTTGAAATAGTCAATTTTCGTAGAAAGAACCGCCATTTTGGTTAAAACAACACCATATTTGGGTACAGACACACCATATATGGATTATGGGGGTATTTTGGCGAATTTATATCACCACTCAAATTGGTTTTTGAACATTTTGTTTTAATTAATCGCTATTAGGTTTCCCTGGGTTTCCATTAAAGTGTTGGCTCGCTGAGCCAACCTCGATCCTGACAAGGCGTATTTACTTAAACTAGCGAAAATGTGCAACCAGCAGAAATGTGTCTACCGCCAGCACCCACCCCCTTTTGTAGGAATTGTGGACGATCGTTCCACGCAATCCAAAAATTAAAAATAGGCAAAAAATAAAAATTTGACCCCCCCAGATTCTGTTCTGGAATGTTTTTTCATTTATTTTAAAATATACATTATTACATTTTTAGTGCATTATGTGCAAGAGGGGATGATCTAATGGGTTCAATTATTTTGAAATGATGTCTTAATTAATAGCACTGTGAGTGTAATAAAGAATACATAAAATGCTGTCGAGCTGAAAATTTCGATTTGATGCATAATGAATTATTTAATGTTTAATAAAATGTTTGGAAAAAGTTTGTAATATGTGATCATAATAATATAAAATTCAACAAAATGCATCGAACGTGCGAGACTTGCTTGCTTTAAAAATCAGACATAAAATTTTGAAGGATGTCCCTATTTACCCTACCTACCTCAAACACAAAACCACTGCCAGCTGTCAAGTTTACCTTCCTATCATTCTATATCTGCAAGCTATTACTCAAAATTTTCAATTTGAAAACATAGACCCCTTAACCTATTTTAGTGAACACATACCACACACATACACACACACTGTACGCAAATTACTTGACGAACTAACAAAATTACATCGAAAATAAATAAACCAAATCATCACAGCTTGACATCTTTTTATGACAATGATTTTTATGATCTGTATCATCCATAAAATTCCAAAACGCAGCCTCATTAAGAATAATTTTACTGCTAGCCTTGCATAGCCTTTGGCCTACAAATCCAAAAAAGGTGTCTCGTTACACTATTATCATGTTGTTGGGTGCAAACTCTGTGGTCCGAAAATTTTATAATTTACTACCAGTCATATTCATAGATGTTTTCCGTCCACATACAGACAATTTCAAAACTAAAAAGTTATTTGTTAAAAAATTTCCGAAATCACAATAACTTTTTGACTGAAAGGTGCCGATTTCGTCCAGCTCACAAACGTTAAATACACACCCAATTGGCCATAAATTTTGACTTACCAGTAAACAAGAACAATGCCGGTGGTAATGAAACAGAAAACAGGGAAAGCCTCGTTTTGCCAGCGTAATTGAGGAATAATTCTTGGAAATATAAGGAATACAAATAGCGCGAATACACAATGAGCTAGAGTCGATCCAACCTCATATGTCCCCCATACCATTTGCGTGGAGGTATAAGCTCTGATGTATGAGGGGCAATAATAAAGCTTCACAACAAATCATTGATTTTGAAAATCGTCTAAGAGGATTAAAGGTGCAACGAGAGATTTCAAATAACAGGTGTCCCGAAAAAATTGAAAATTATGATTTTGGCACTGGTGTAAAGCTTTATATCAATAATATCCCCATCTGTAAGGATTAAGCTGAGAACTGTTTCTTTGGTACAAAAATTGTGAAATTTCTAATTTCGTATAGGAGCAAATACGAAATTCAGCCTATGTTTTCTATTGAAATATAAGCAAATACAAATCACCTTTTGTTTTCATTTTAAGTTATTTCTGTAACCAAATAAAAGGTAGGGGTCTATTGTGCGTCTAATCTGTATGAAATCACTACATATCACAGAAAATATGGATGACTTGAAATCTCTTGTCGCACCTTTAAATTAGAGTAGCATAATGATCACTGCCAGGCCAGTGTGGGATTTAAAGAAAGGCAGGCCATCAATATTTTCCTTGCGTTGTGCAGGTGCATTTGAATGTCCAAATGTACACCAAATAAATTTAGGTAGAGTATGTACAAGAATCTGTAGGTAATTTAATTAATTTACACGTAGTATACGTACAACAAAAGTTAAATTGACATTTGGCCACAGGAATCCTATTGAATATCAATTGAAAGAAAGCATGAAGAACGCAAAGAATTTTATTATTGCAATACATAGTAAAGTTAAAGCCCTGTGAACACCAGATTCACTTCTACAAGTATAGCCATGGAACCCAAAACATATAGCGATGATGTCCGTGATGTTCTCGTCAAACTGAAACATTTCTTTGAAAGAGAAAAATCTGAGGGTTCAGCCATCATGCTTGAAAACGTAAATGAACGATTGGACATGGCTACTGGAATATGTCGCAAGATTAGACAATAACCAGGCTGTTGAAGCCGAAGAAAGCAAGTGTCCCAAAATGTGCCGTCAATAATGTCCACATCGACGACTTTGATCGACAGGCGATCATTAGGAAAATTCACCAGTTTTATCAACGGGGTTAATTCCCAACCCTGGGTAAATTATTAGCATTGGTGCGTAAAGACCTCAATTTCACTGGTGAACGGACAACATTGTGGAAGTTTCTCAAGACTATGGGTTTTAAGTTTAAGAAGCAAAATGGAAGGAAATTTCTGATTGAAAAGCCACAAATCTTGTTTCTCAGACACCAATATCTCAGGAAAATGAGAAAAATTCGGAGAAATAAAGTGCAATCCAAAATTATTTCTCTAGACGAAACATGGATAAATGCTCATCACACTCCGTCCAAAAGTTGGATTGACAAAGATGGGAAGGGTGGTATTGCCACCCCTCTTGGAAAAGGCCAGCGCATAACCCTAAACCTGACGTCGGTTTCTAGCCCGGGAGGAGCTGAAGGAGTGAGGGAAGAGGGGAACAAGAAAAGTCGCAGATTCGGGTGGGATTCGAACCCATGACCCGGGATAGCACGCTACGGCGGTGTTTTCGTGCCCATATGAGTCTTGGTTTGATGACGTCATCGCTACTTTCTGGACTTATTGCATTTTTCTCAATCAACACAGTGAGTTTTGGTAATATTTAGTTGTGCAAGGGTTAATCATTGTCCATACCCGAAGTTGTGACGGATTCGTACCACAAGCTGAATAAATTTTGTTTCAAAAAACAGTGGTGACTACCACGATGAGATGAACGGGAAACATTTTGAAGAATGGCTGGAGAACAAGGTTTACCCGAACATCCCAGAAAATTCAACAATAATAATGGATAGCGCCAGTTATCATAGCGTTAAAGCAGAAAAAACAAAAACAAATATGAACAGTACGAAGGCAGATATGCAGAGTTGGCTTTCCCCAAAAATGTCAAATTTTCGACAAATGCAAAGAAAAAGGATCTTAAAATCATAACAAATACATAAGCCAACTACAACAAGGTACAGAATAGATGATCTGGCCAAAGTATATGGCCATGAAATAGTTCGTCTTCCTCCTTATCACCGGGATCTTAAAGCAATATTAGCAGATTTTGTTGAAGAGCGCCCCCAATTTTTCAAAAAAATTGAGATTTTTACACGGTTGCATTGGTAACTGGCTAGTGAACTATACCTGTGAATGGTTAAAGGTGCAACGAGAGATTTCAAGTCGTCCATATTTTCTGTGATATGTAGTGATTTCATATAGATTAGATGCTTAATAGATTTCCTACTTTTTAATTTGGCCACAGAAATAACTTAAAATGAAAACAAATGGTGATTTATATGCTTATATTTCAATAGAAAACATTTCGTATTTGCTCCTATACGAAATTAGAAATTTCAAAATTTGTGTACCAAAGAAACAGTTCTCAGCTTAATCCTTACAGATGAGGATATTTTTGATATAAAGCTTTACACCAGTGCAGTGCCAAAATCAGAATTTTCACATTTTTTTGGTACACCTGTTATTTGAAATCTCTCGTTGCACCTTTAAGCTCTACAATGTCTATGTGTCGCAAACGAAGGAATTTTGTGACTAGAATAATTAATATCGGGATCCCGATAATAATTCAACGGCTGCTGGAAACGACCTTGCAATATGAAATAGCCGGGAAATAGCGCCATATGAATGGCCAAGCAGTCCTAAAAACGTGTAAGATTCTACGCGTAACCTTACACGTTTAAGATCCTACCTTACACGTCTTATAATATAGCGAGACACTTGAATTGACGAATCGTGTTATGATAACGCTTGAAAAATCACATTCAGCCAATCATCTTACACGTAATGCATGTACGACCAATGAAATATAAGGCGATATTTCTTACACGTGTAAGATGTGTCTGTTCGTGATGGGCGGTATACCAACTTGATCGCGGTATATGCGACGAGCTCCTGATTAATTAGACTTGGCCAGTGCACTGGCAATAATATTAATCTTAAAATGAAAGCCAAAATATTATTTTTATCATGGTGAAAATTAATTTAGAAAGGTCATCAACATTTATGATTGGAATTTATTCCATTGTATTACAAATTACGAAAAAGCCATATACTATGCATTTTCACCCTCCTTTAAGGTGGTATTGTGTAATTTTTCAACCGCGGGCGAAGAATAACTTTTTTAGTCATCTCGTTGCCCAATCGTGTCTCGATGGATGACGCGTAAAAAATATCAGCCACCAGGAATCTCTCGTATCGCGTAACACTAAAGACGTGTAAGATGAACTCTTACATGCCTAAGATACGTGTTACTCGTGTACGGTTACATGAACAACCTTACACGTTTTTTGAAATAGTTGGCCATATGCTTACACGCGTAAGATCCATCTTAGACGGGTAAGGTTGCATCTTAAACGTGTAAGTTTACACGTAGGATCTTACGCGTTTTTAGGACCACTAGGGTTGTTTTATTGGTTCAGGCAAGTCGAGTTAGAGGTCATTTTCTTGAGGTGGTACTATTTCATCATGGACGGACATAAACTTAGCATTTCCAGCTCTGCCGTTAAGTACAATCTAGGATCCCAATTCTAATTACAAAAATCGCTCATTTTATGATAAATGCGCATTTTTGAGCAATCTCGTTCGCAGGTGTAGTTTTCTAGACAATTACCAACATAGCTGTGCAAAAATATCAAATTTTGAAAATTGGGGGCGCTCTTCAAAAAATGTGCTAATATTGCTTTAACCCAATAGAACTCATTTGGTCACAAATAAAAGCTTATGTTGCCAAACATAACAATGATTTTAAACTAAAATCTGTTCAAAAACTGTTCGAGGAAGCTCTACAAAAAGTAACCGAAATAGATTGGAAAAATGCAATAAAACATGTTATTGGGATAGAAGACTCCTACTGGAGCAAGGAGAATATTGTTGATATTGACATCAATGGAAATCCTAATCAAGCTGATGGAGGACAGTGACAGTGAATCGGAATCAGACGATGATGACTGAATGTAAGTGAATTTTTAACTCATAATATACGATACTAGCGGTTGCCCGCGCTTCGCGCGGGCAACCGCTAGCTGATTTGAGTGGGAGCGGTCACTAAACGGGTTGATCACTATTCACATGATGCAAAACTTCAGCGACTTTAATATTTTCTCCAAGCCATCTCCTTTATTTGCCTTTTTGCTGTCACAAATTCACACTTCACTAAGTCAAGAGCTATTTTCCCCAACGTTAGCTATAATGAGCCAGGAGAACGTTTACTGCCAATAGGCCAACCAAGGAACTCCCACTCCCAAAGACCCCCTCAGTTGCGTAGCTGGGGTCGGAGGAAAGGGGCTACCCACTTGGAAGATATTGCGGCAAAATCGGGAAATTTTGAGGCAAAATCAACCGTTTTGGACGCTACCCTCCGATCGAGACGATTTTTGCCTTGACCGGGCTGACTTTTCCCTGACCGCGCCTTTGTCCCCCCACCCCCCGAACCACAGTGCTGCCTATAGATGTCATCGGACCACGTGCCCTGGGCGCCGCCTTTAAGGGGTGAAAGCGGCCGGGGAAAGGGGGCAATTATTTATGGGCAAATAGGCTGCAATGATTCGAAAAATAAACTTTAATGAGATGACCATGATGATAGGTCTAATGTAAAATACTCTTTGCTCGAGGAAAACGTGTCCACTTTTCATTCTCTCCCATATGTGTGCAATAATATATGTGTATAGTTCTAGCTTGGAGATCCAAGCAGCAATTAACATTTAGGCCAGTTTTAAGATTTAATCGAAATAACAAATCGTACAAGCTCTGTGTGCGTGTGTATCAGAAGTGTTACAATCGCATATGGGAGAGAATAAAAATGGACATGCTTTAAAAAATGGACATGCTTTCCTTGAGCAAAGAGTATATTACATTAGACCTATGGGTCCCTTTTTTGGGCAAAAATCACTATAGATATAGGCCCTACTTCCAGATTCCCGGAGGCACGTACATGTACGCGTCCGTCCCTCCCCAAACCAGACTTCAGACCCACCACGGCCATATCAATACTTAGTATTTTGTCATATACTCTCTTAAAACCAAAGATTGAAAATCAATATTAAAGATTGGGATGAAGGAAAGATTTAAAAGTCTTTAATTCATCCTTGTAAACAACTTCGCAGTCATCTTGCAAAAAATCAAGAACATATGCCTAAAATTACAACTTTGAGGTGATTTTGCTTTTTACCAATGCTGTTGTTTTTATCTATTCTTTTTATCCGGGGGGGGGGGCATTCACATATGAAATGGATATGGGCTCGCGCTTCCAAACCCAGGGGCATTCGGTGACAGAGGACTGATAAAAATGGGGTCTTTGGGTGAGAGACAGCCAAATGCCCCCAAAATGAGGTTTTCCGAGTGAAAAATTTGCAAAATTTTCCAAAAATTGAGGTCTTTGGGTGAGATTTTTAAAAAAATTTCAAAAAATATGGGTCTTTGGCTAAAGATTTTTAAATTTCCCCCTAAAATAGGGGTCTTTGCATGGGTGACAATGATAACATTTTCAAAAAATATGGGTCTTTGGGTGAGGTTTTCAAAAAATATGGGTCTTTGGGTGACAACGGTGCTGAAAAGGGGGTCTTAACAGCCTTACATACGTATCACTTCCAAGATGGGAGTGCCCCCCCCCGGGTACTGATATTTTAATTAAAATATGGCTAAATGAAACTCCCCATTTACACAATACATGAGCCGATGTTGGCAGATGATCAGCTGTACCGATAGGTATGTTTAGAGTGTCCCCCCTCGGATTTTCGAGGCGCCGATGGGAAAGACATATCAAGCGAGTGAAATAATGAAAGGTAAGTACATTTGCAATTTTGCACCGGGCAAAATACTATCAATTTTACAGGACTGGCATTAATTTTGCCATCATATTATAAAATTACGGTACGCTGCGAAATATGTATGTTTTAATTGGTTTGATTTAAGGATTTTTTATTACAGTATGCTGTAAAAATAATCCGTAAAAACAAAACATATTTTGATGCAGTGAGTTATTATGAGATTGAATGTGGAGAGTGGGCCTATCCACAAATTTCAAAGACATTTTACGGTGCATATTCTCTAAAATTTACAGTCTCTTATAAAATATACGACATCAAACTGTAAAATATAGAGTGCGTTTGAATTGAAATTTGAAAAAAGCTGTATTTACAGGGTTTTGTTGGCTGATTGCTGCCAGGACAGGATTCTCCTACAAAAAATACAGTTACTTTTTTCATATAAATTTTAGTATTAATCGTATAATTTAAAATTCATATTATTATTCGTAATAGTACAGTATTTTGCCTTATTTCCAAATTACAGCCAAATACTGTAGTTTTCTAATCATTTTTAGAGTATTTTGCTGTAAATTGCACTGTCCAGTGCGTGAGAGTAACCACATTATGAATAATTGCGCAATTGTATACACGGCATTTCACGTTGCATGTTACCCTTGTAAAAACAATAGAGAAACATTTTTGCAGTCATGTTGCAAGAATCAGAAATACAATGCTTTAAAAAATACAACATAAGAGATTATTTTTTCCAGCTGGTGTTTTTCTCTTGGTGTCTTTATTTTGCTGATCTTTTTGAGTAAAATATGACCAAATGAAACTCGGCCCCTTTTACACGATACATGAGCCGGTGTGGACAGATAGGATCACGTACACACTATCATGTTAAACATGTTTAAAGCCCTTAAAGGACTTTTGGTCATCACGATTATTAAATATGCATAGCCTTCTATTACTTTGTTTGTGGCAACAATGTTTGTTTTATCCAAGATTTTTAAGTCACTATTGACAAAGAATTGAATTTGCGTAACAGCCTTGTGAAGTGTTTGCGCCGAGGCTAATGTTTGCTGTAGTAATTAGTAGTACCAACACTGACTGACTTAGACTGGTATCATGCACACGCAGCAATGGCTATCTCTAACAATGACGTCATCTCCAAGTCTCCAAGCAACGTCGATACCCTCATGGCGATTACCCACAAACCCCTACAAACCACGCAAAAACGATCCCATAAAGTGGTCCAAAACACATACCGCGGTCTCCAAAACGCGATATACACATCAATTAAAGTTTTGTTGTTATTTACACGCAATATTTCCACATCTTAATCACATTTACGGTGACCGATCACTACATTACCGGCAATACTTGCAAAAGGGGAGGCCTGGGAACGTGGTAGCACAAAACCATTCGGTCTGTCTCGTACCCTAATGACGATTATCCACAAACCACGCAAAAATAACCCCCCGAAGGTAAAATTTACGTCTTTAATAGTATAGATAGGTTTACAACATGTTTATTTGCAATCCCAATGAAATTTACATCATCTATCAGTAGTTTGAATACATAAACACTGAGCAATCGCGAGTGATTTCGGGTAATATTATACGAAAGCCACCTCGTATTGTGGTATCTGAGGTCACACAACCAACATGGCGTTCTCCACAAAACCGGAAGGTCAAATTTACGTCTTTAATAGTATATATACTATAGGCCTATGCATCATGGTTTTATATCATGAAAAGTTTGCAAATGTACGACAAACATTACTTTCTTGTGCTCAGTCCTAATTTTACTTGGACGCGGAGTCAAATCCTATTGTGATCGGCTTATCATTATACTACCGATTACACCTGAAGTGATTCACCCTATTCTATACAATTGTAGCAGCCCAAAACAATAGAGGGAACGGGCATACTGAGGTTCCGACGACTTATACCGAAAAACATGTGAAAGTATAAAAAACATAATTTAACTTCAATGAACTTGCGGACTGACTTGAGTGAAAGACGAGGTATTGTTGAAAAACATAGGCTCGAAGGGGCAATGGTGAATTTTTACAAAAGGATCGCATGATCAACATTAGAGCTTGGCTTTGATCAGGTTATCTCAAACGGAAAGGGAGGGACTTAATGAAACGGGTTTTTTTGAAAACCACTTTTAGCAGTCATGCCCAACCAAGAGGTCGACCTTAAGCAGCAGGGCCGGTGTTAAAAGGATCATATGGTCCGGCGGGAACCACAATCCGGGCTCCATAAACGACTCGGAGTCGAATAAAGCGGATGAAATAAGTAGTAGGGTGATAAATCAGCAACCCATTCTAGAAGCGTTGGGAAAGAAGGTTGAAGATGTTTTTCTATATACTATAGTTTGAAGGGTGGGAAATCAGAATTTTGGTACAACCTCTGAAGAAAGGTGGGGAAACTTCTGTAAAATAAGGGGGTAATTTTAGTACAGGTAAAATTGTGTTTTAATGTTAATAATTTAAAAAAAAAAAAAAAAAAAAAAAAAAAAGTATAGGTTTGTATAGGTTCCGACCTTTAGTTACATGGCTACAGACCTGATAAGGTTCAAGGTATTTGGGGCAAACAAAAAATACAATGATCCGGAATTGTGTTGAAACTTGTGTCAATTATTGCTCTGGCCCTACTGAATTCTTTGGTGAGAGCTCTGTGTACATTTTTGAGGGGTCAAGTTTTGGTGACCCCACTAGAACCATGCCGACCCTTGTTACATTTTGCCCACTAATACGAAACCCAAAATGCCAAACATTGGTAAATAAGGCAAGACGAACATTTGACACAGTTTCAACAAAATCGGTGCAATGGGTAACGGTTACCCCCAGGATGAACTTGAACCTTAATAGGGCTGTTCCTGCTTAACTAAAGGTCGGAAACTAGCTAAATATACTTGTTTGAATCCTTATAATGAGACAAATACATTGGTGTACCATTTAAAACCACAATTTGATTGATTTCAAATGTACCCCTGTACTAAATTTACCCCTTATTTACAAAGTTTCCCACATTTCCAGAGGTTGGACCCCAAAATCTGACTTCAGCACACTTCAAACTATAAGGAAAAGCAAAAGCATCCTTCAAACCTTCTTCCCGAACTTCTAGAATGGGATTTGAGTTATAACCCTACTAAAGTTGCGTGAAGCGTCAAATGAATCGCAGTGCCCTATTCTTCACCGGTAGACGGAATGTGAGACCGGAAGCCCCCCCCCACTATATCTCCTTCCATACAGGCAAGGGGAGTACGATTGCACTACACTCCAAGATGAGAATGTTGTCAAACGTATGATTCAGGAGAGAGCCTTAGTAGAGGCCATATGCGATTCAACCTTGAAAAAATTCTAATTAAAGGACTATTTGTATATTCTTGTAGGGCTATATGTGACTTATTATGAAAAAAGTGTCCGGGCATTAGGGCAGCTCGTTGGTCAGATATTCAAGGTCCAAGGTCAATGACCTTTATAAAGATTATCTTGGACTCCCCCCCCCCCCCCATCACTCCTAAACCATTTGAGTCTACAAGTACAAATGAAGTGTCTATACCAAGGTTTTGGGGCCAACTTAAACACAATTAGATATAGGAAAAATGACAAATGCACCCTTCCTTGATTTTCAAAATTAGTCTGCACTATCTGCATGAAATGGACTTTAAAACTTCGCCCCCCTGACCATTTAAAGTGTTGATTTAAGACCTTCTTGGATTTATAGTTACAAAGCCCTCTGAGCCATTTGATTTGATACAGGTGGATTGGTATATAAGTCTCCTCTTTCATTGATATCGAAAACGTTCCAATAGTCCGCCATTTGACGTCATAGTAATGTTTTAATGAAGTACTAATCATGGCGAAACTCTATTCTCCGATGTTGCTCTAAAAATAAGACATTTCTATTTGAGTTAAAAAATACAGGAAGTGTGTAATTTTGCTAGATTTTTGGGGTGATTAATGAAAGGAAAATCAAGTTTTGTAACATACATAGGAGGTATTAAGTGCATAAAGCATATACATTTTGATAGAAGTGAAACAGAAAAATATTAATAAGGTGCCAACATCCCCTTCCCCAAAACTGAGTCTTGCTTCCACTACAAAGGTAACGTGGCAGAGTGCGTGACAAATTATTCGCGCTAAAAATGAAAGCAAATGATGGTTCCCTATTAGAGGCAGCCATTAGGTTCAAATTTATGTGTTTTAGCCGGCCGGATGAAAAACTTGTTTGCACCAGTGGTAAAAACACCCCTCCTTCATCCCCAAGGGAAGACGAAGTGTTACCCTCAGACTTTCACTGGTGGACTTGCCACTCCTGAGGCAAGGAGGTCCTCATTCAGCCTTTGGACCTATCAAACAACCCTGACAATGGATGGTTTTTAAACACACTCTGACACCGAATGCGTTTAAGTTGGGTGGTTAACCTATTCTTCGGGGCAGGCCGAGGACCAGCCTCCGTGGATCATCACCACATAAACATCCGAGTTGTTCGCCGTCTTTCTGGCATTGCGGCACTGACTCCCCGAGGTTCAGGGGGACAGGTAACTGTTGTCTGCTGCGACAATATGAAGATGGTGACAATAAACAAGGAAGGGGGTGTAATCAGTCTCAGCCTATGCATGGAGATTCTTCGGCTATTTGGGTGGTTCGAGATTGGATAAGCGGGCTATCGCCTCCGTGGTCGGGGAGTGGACAAAATGGTTTGCGGACAGGTCTCCAGGCGGGTCCCAATCTAAGACCACAGCCAAAAGTCAGAAGGCCGTCGTGGAGTGGGCAGTGGCAAGCTCTACTTTGCAGTTTGCGGCACAATCTTCTTGATGGTGGACCGTCCACACGTGATCTGTTCGCCTCAGTCATCATGATGTCAGATTGTGGCATATAGGGGCCTACTCTTGGAACATGGATCCCCGGGCAGGCAGTCAGACGGGACGCCATGGCAGCGACCGGTCAGGATTGAAGCCTATGCCTTAATCATAGCTTCTCACGGTTGCCCTGGTCCCAAAGGTCCTTAGAGTGGCTCTGTCTTGAGACTGCCTGTGGGTTCCCAGGCCGTTATATCTGCTGTAAGGGCAAAAGAGATCCATCTTCCAAAAGGAGGGGACAGGTAAGAGGTCCTCCAGCCGACGCGTTCGTCCCAGAGAGTGCACCAACCATGATCCGAACCTGTTCTGGTGCATTTGATGCAAGACTGCTCACTGAGGTGGAACTTTCTGAACAGGCTGCACTGTTCAGGCAAATTCACTAGAGCATTATAGGATTACCATGCAAGTTGTGCCGATAGAGAGTTCGATCATGCAATTCTGAGACAGTACCCCGACAGGTTGGCAATTTCCTCAAGTCTGTCTTTCAGGAGTGGGCTTACCCTAGTGTCCTGACTCTGAGGTTTTGGTTTTACCGAACAGCCAAAGGCCAGACCCGTAGGGCTCGGTTTGATGGCATGACAGTTTCTTTCAGTCCCCTCTTGTCCAATCTGGGTGTGAAGGGTCATCTTTACGGATCGTACCCACGGTTTGTAGCATTGTTCCGGAGGAGTGGGATTTGCCAGTGGTCTTGCAACAAAAGCTTAGTCTTCTGAAACTCATAGTGGGTGGGCTGTGGCTTGTGGCAACTAGGGGGTTCGGATACATGCTTGTTTACGGACGAGGCACTCACCGCTTGGCAGGCAAGGGGTCTCATTCTTCCACATGCAGGCTTTTTGGCCAAGAATCAGACTATTTCTTTTACCCCAAACCGGTGTTTCTGCACATCTCAACCAGAGTTGCCAGACCCGGATTGCAAGACAGCTAGAGGAGCCTGCAGCAAGGGGACACATTGAGTCACCTGACATTTCCTCAGTCACTGAAATGCACACAAAAAACACCATGATGGGTTGACTGGCTTCTTGGATAGGGCATATGATGTTCGAGCTCACGTTCCTCCTGGGCATCTAAAATGAGGCCTTCATCCCAGAATTGTGACAATGTCGGGTGAAGCTTCTATTCCACCTTCTAACAGTCTTTTGAGTGCATGTGGTTAGTCGTGGAGAGGGTGTCGCCATCCAATCCCTCTGGCTGATCGACTTTGCATCTTGACCCAGGAGCATGAGCATTAGGCGAGCTATTGGTGGGCTTGACAGGGGTTGCGTTGACGTTGGTACCTCTGCGACCTTCTTCCGCAACGTAAAGCCATGCATGGAATTCTGGTTTAAAAGTAAGGCTGTGGAAGGAAGAGCTAGCCTAGTACAGTGTATTTCCATCTCAGGAGTGAGGGCGATACCTTGAGTATGATATTACCTTCACACGGACCTTATGGCCTCACGCAATTGTTATTCTCCACCTGCAAGAAGGTCGTTGTAATAAGGTTTTTTTTGTTTTTTGTTTTTTTAAGGGAAAATTGGGAAAGGGCGAATCCCAGCGCCGCTTGATGTGGTTCATGATATTTTGGTGTTTCATGTCCCGACTATTTCGGGAGTTGGCTCATTCTAGCCCCAGTGGAACTGGTTGTTTTAATCGTACCCAAAGGAAATATTTATTTTGCACAAAAGGTTCGATCATAGTACACACTATTTTAAATCGCCACAGGATCTCATCAGTTCGAGGATCTGTCCTAGTCCTGATGATCATGAATAGATAGGTCTATGATAACAGCAGAAATACACAAGTTAAGACTATTCTAGTCATGACGAGTGGTGTTGTAGTGAACGTGCCATTTAAGCCAAGATCACAGACAGCTTCTGACTCTAACTTTACAGCTGCAAAGTGGCTTAAATCTTCATTATTTGCAATAAATGTAATTGTAGGCATTCTTGGGAGTCTTCTGATCATGTGATAACCATTTTCCAGATTTAAATTACATTCTGAAATGTTCAGGTGAGACTGAAACTTACACTTGTTGTGTCTACATTGGGTGCCAAATTTGGCAGCTTGTTTGTACTGTTGACATGAACTTTTTTGGGAACAAATTGTAGAATCGGTGTACAAATTGTAAGACAATTATTCTACAGACTCTAGCGATGCTATGTATGTCAAAAGAAAATCAATTTTTCTTTTTTATTTAGGAAATATACATCTCAAAACTTCTCAAACCTTAAATGGAACTCCACAGAACAGTTGTAATTATGGCACACAAGTTATGTCCAAATTTTAAAAGATGATACCATAAGCTTACAATTATTGGAAATGGGGATCTGTCCAAGAACCGTATTCACTGATTTTGACAATAAATGTATAGCGTTTCATTATTAATATATTAGGTCAAATATTGTTTGTTTAATAGTTGTAACAGACTGACGAAGTGGCTAATTTACGTTTAGACGTTGTCTATGCCTGAAAAGCAAGCAATGATGGATGCATTTGTAAGCCTAAAATGTTTATTGTTTTTTGACCCAAAAACATGGGTATGACACCACCTTTTGGCTTCTAGGCCAATTGGCCTAGCAGTGATCACACATCACATGCGTTATAAAAGTCATGAATTTTGACCGTCGAATATCTGACCAACGCAGCCGACTGAAGGCCGGACAATTTTTTTACAATCTGGTATTTGGGCTGTTTCAGTATAGAGTATGTAAATGTTTGAGCTTTTTTTATTTGTACTTGCACAGCCTTAGACGAATTGGCTTTAAATTATGTTGGCGGATTTTTTAAATTTTGATAAAGTGCTTTCTATGTTGAAAGTAATGATGACTCATTTGTAAGCCTCAAGACTGTTTTTATTGTGTTTATTGACCCCAAAAACATGGGTTATAGACACCATCTTTTGCTTCTGAGGCCAATTGGTGATGGAGCAGTTATAACCCATCATAGGCCGTATAAAGGTCGTTGACTTGACCTTGAATATCTGACCAACGCCAGCAACAGAAGGGGACAAAAGTTTTTTTTGGTTAATTTATTCATACATAGGCTAACAGAATTATACAAAGAGTCATTTTATTAGACTTTTTTCAAGGTTGTATAGGACATGCGTCATATTACGCCTTCTACTACTACATGAAATCTCAAGATAGTTGGTAAACCCATGTTGCAGTCAGATTCTTAGAATATAATAATGCTAACATTGGATGGCTTCATTCGGGTGATACGGAATATATTTGGATTCGCTATATATATGAGAATATCCGAATAGCCAATTTCGAATTCGCCGTAGACTTATTAGCTCATCAGATATTTTCATAGCGAATCCAATATATTCTGGTATCATCCTCACGCCATCCAAACTTGGACAAAAGTTCAAGAACGCCAACTCACGATAGGAATAACAACGTTAACCATCCAAAAATCTAGAATAATAGATCAAATTTTAAAGCTAATACTGTCATCTTGTAGGACTTATTCAACACTACAAAAAAAGTTAATTACGACTTTGTCATATGACGTTTGTTTTAGGGGTCAAAGGCAAAAATACTTAAAATTACGTTACACTTCAAATGACTACTCCTATCACAGTGTAACTTGATAATGTATCTTCAATAAATAATTGCAGCTGGCTCGTACATCTAACACAAGTATGGCGATTTTATCGTACATAATATTCTGGATCTAACATACTGGAAACTGTGTAAAAATATTTTCTGTTAACTAGCTGTATTTTTAAAATGCAAATTGAGAATGGCCAGCACATATAATTATATTTGTTCTTTGTTTAAAAGCAATAAAAACACATGATTATAGCATAGGTCAATAAACTAACTGACCTTGTGCACAACACTGACCTCTACACATGCATAGCGGGTCAGAGTCGCCGATTGAAACATCAGGAAGTTGGTTTTTGACCCATACAATATGGCGGGAAACAAAGCATACACCTTGTCCAACAATAGAACATCTGTGTGGAATATGTGCACCAGCAGGTGTATGCATTGTTTCCGCCATATTGAATGGGTCAAAAACCAACTTCCTGTTGTTTTACTCGGCGACCATTCAACTGTGCGGCAGCCCGCTATCCATGTGTAGAGGTCAGTGGTGCACAGCGGGTATAACAAAATCAATATCTTGCCACGCTATCTGAGCAGGACACAATGGGTGAGCAAATATACAACACACACTGTAATGTACAATACTACACACACTGCTTGATAAAATGAGACACTACCAACAAACAGGAAGTCAATTTTTTTAGTAACAGTCGGCAAAAATCGGGAAAAGGTCAGCATATGAGAGTACTACTATTGTATAGCTGACATATTCAACTTTAAGAAAAGAATGAAAAAGTTTTACAAAAGAATTCACAACTATAGGTCCAAAATAGGTTCAAAATATAGGTTCAAAATAGGTACTACGTGAAGTTAAATATCATTAATACAATACATGCAGCAGGGGTGTGTCTCTTTTCAGAGGTGCTGATTGGCTGAAAATCTATACAGAATGGTTTATTTATTGACAAGTTACACTTTGGATTATGTAACATACATGACCCTGTCACCAAAATTCATGCATATGAAGTAGCTTGAACAGCTCTACAAAGTTATTGGTAAAGAGGTCAATTGGAAACACTTGGGGTCATAAGGGTCAACAGATCATTTTACCACAAAATTCCTCCTACAGATTGTGTTGCATGGTAACAGGGCTCATGAATATGAAGCAGCTTGGAACCCTTCATCAAAGTTATGGCATGGCGGTCAAAGGTCCTTATAAGGGGTTATATCCGGCGTCAGTTAAAAATATATTCAAAAATTCATATCTAAAATATGCAAGGTAACACATTGATGCTACTTGCACATATCCTTGTTAAAATAGCACACACGTCAGTCAAGGTTATTAAGGGGTTATTGAGGGTCACTGGAGTCAAATTTCCAAAATGATCTGAGCTGAAATTTGACTAAAATGAACCTGATGACATTCTAAACATGTTAAAAGCTTTCCAGCTCATTCAAGGTCATTACGGTCAAGGTCAATACGCGGGTCAAAGGTCACAATTTCAAAATCACGCTGGTAACAAAAAAAATTCTCCCTCGACTGTGCTCAGATGTTCAGACCGTGTCCAAAATTGTTTTAAATTTAACTCATGTGTACAAAATGTAGAACTTACTTGTGCAAAAAGAGTATCACATGCTGTAGTGAAGCCATAGATAACAGCCTTACAAACCGCATGAATGCACTGAAAAACAAAATGATCACTGGATTTCATTTAACGTTTTAAAAATTCCTAGCATACGTTTTGAATCGCTTTGAAATGGACGTAATTTTTCTCGCTTAGAACAGACATTTTAAATTTTAACGTCAGGCTTTTATTCCTAGCTGAGTCACCTGCGATGCGGTGGATATTTAATCGGATACCAGCTGCATATTAAATTCAGAATACAAGGAGGCTTATTATTACATCGTGGCTTATTTAATATCATTACGTGGTGTAGATGAGACTTCTAAACATTTTCCTAGACTCTGTCTCAGACCTAGAGGATACATCTGACTGTTATCTTCAACGCAACATTAACCCCATCTTGTGGATGTTGATGGAGGTAGTGCTTGATAGTGCAAATATAGTCCAAACTACACCTTACGTTATCGAAATAATATGAGATCATTTTAACTGAAATTGGAAGTATTTTTTTAATATTTGACCCTTGTGTAAGCTGAAGTTGACCTTTGACCTATAATTATCCCTAGAGTCCCTTAATGCCATTTTTGGTCACTTTTCAAAATTCACGGAGCGGACCCTGTCTTGTTTTTAGTGGGAAATGCGGTGATCGTCAATGGTAGTCATTTTCCGTAAAGGACTTTAGGGATATAAACGGGAGCAAACGTTCAAAAACGAGCATAGTCGGTACGCTACTATTAGGTCGTAATCTATGCTTAAAGCAATAATAGCACATTTTTTGAAGAGCGCCCCAATTTTTTAAAAATTCTGAGATTTTTACACGGTTGCATTGGTAACTGGCTGATAAACTGTATCTGTGAATGATTAAGCTCGAAAATATCTGTATGTCGCAAACGAAGGAATTTTGTAATTAGAATAATTAATATCGGAGATCTCCGATAATAATATCATTGGCTGCTGAAACGGCCTTCCAATGTGAAATAGCCGGGAAATAGCGCCGTGTACGTGTGTACGCTCATCCCTTAGTTGTTTTATTGGTTCAGGTAAGTCAAGTTAGCGTCATTTTCTTGAGGTGGCACTATTTCATCATGTACGGACAGAAACTTATCATTTCAAGATCTGCCGTTCTAAGTACGATCTGGGATCCCAATTCTAATTACAAAATCGGTTAGTTTATGATAAATACGCATTTTTTAGCATTTTCGTTCGCAGATGTAGTTTCCTAGACAATTACCAATTTAACACTGCAAAAATATCAAATTTTGAAAATTGGGGGCGCTCTTAAAAAATGGGCTGTTTTTGCTTTAAAGATGGCATTTCCAGAAAACAAATGGGGTTTTTACATAATTACAATGCTTACCAATTTATTAAATTACACATGAAGTGAATAAGCTGAAAACGCCGTCTTTTATGTAATTAACATATGATTTAGTATTTTCTGTCGTGCAGGACAAAAAAAAATCTAAGCATGCTTCTCTATTGGCCTCATTATAGGACAGCGGGCACGTTCCAAAGTTAGTTGCTGGTTTTATTTTTTATTGGTTTGTCCAATGAACCTCTGAACGGTTCCTGGGAGGTGTTCTATATACAACAATTCAATTTGTATTATCAGAAAAAAACCCTAGTGTCCATTTAAGGTTGATTTGAAATTATATAGCTAAGCCTTCCAACCATAACAACGTGCACGTGTTTGGTTTTAGTAAAGGTTATAAAAATGTTATACAACAATAAAGGTCATACAGCACGAAGGTTATAAATCACTTTTTAATGGTAACCTCCTATAGTACTGGAAAATTATGTTTGCAACCGCTTAAAATTCAAACTAAAAAAGTACAGAAATATTTAAACTTCAGCAAATTATATAGACAATTTTATGACGGTTTATTACGATACCCAGGTTTCCCAGTAACTAGGTAAGATACATATGGACTGAGGCTGGTGTAGATATTTATGCCCCAATCACAAACAAAACAGAAAACTAAAGCCTGCTGTTATATACGGTACATCGAAATCAAAATATAAATATGCCAGATTAAGGTGTACCCCTGTCAATTAATCAATATGGTTTGGTAGAGAAAATTTAAGTCAATAACATAACACAGCCAATTATCCTGTTTACTTCGGTTACAAAAAAATCGATGATTGTCAACGGACACAAGACACCAGCATTTCAGGCTATTCAGTGTCAAATTAGTTCAAAAGTGAAATTAATGAAAGAGGCGTTAACTTATTAATCTTCCACGACAATAACATATTTTTCGATTGACATACAGCACCCCTTATCTGCATTTAAACACGAGTCGGGCAAATGAATTGCCGCGCCCTGTCTGAGGGGAACGCCTATTAATCTTTTCACAGGAGAGAGAATGATTTTGAATTGACAGGCGTTGACCTTTTCTTAACCTTTCGGCTCATTTCCCTGAGATTTACCCATATTATACACTTACCGACTGTCCCAAAGCAGCTGCTGCTAGTTCAGTTGGACCAAGATGACCGCAAAATACAATAGTGACCACTGTCAGGAAGAATTCTAGAACATGATAAAGTGCCTGGAAATATTATCCAAACAAAAAAGTAAACATAATTGTGGTAATATATAGTCCTTGTTAACCCTCCCACCTTGCATAGACAGCGTCAACGCGTTACTTTCAAAAGTAACGGATGCTTAGAAAGGCAATATAATAAAGCTTTTTGACAAAGCAATTGCGTAATTGCGTAAGAAACCCCAAAGCAAAGCGTTGCGTTCATTCTAAATGAGAGCAACGCATTGATTTCCTTTTTTCATATCATGTTCTTAGAAAGCAATCTATACTTTCCCAGCGTTGCCAACTTTTTCTTTTCTACTGGCTGACTATGTTTGGGAAAGCAAAGCGTTGTCTCCATACCTTTCCCCGCTTCACCTAAATGCTGTAACTCTGACGTCACAGAACTACTGGTATTATTTTAACAGAATTGCACCTTGTTTGTATTTTGACCTCTGGGTCATTTCATTTCACGTCAATTTAACAGGAATACCGCAAGATGGCGGCATGAATATTTCCTTTAAAGTACAATTTCAATTGGAAAGTATATAGCTCTCATAAGAACTCAGAAGTGATTGCAATCCAAAAATTCAAATTCCTTTTCGTTACAGAAATACAGCTCATCAAAGTTAAGTGCCTGTAACGAAATTTGTTGCATTTACAAAAGTAAGTCACCTTATGGAGATGATTGAATAAACCGTTTACAGATCTTCAGCCATGCTTTTACTAATGCCAATGCGCAATTGCATTTTTAATTAGGGTCACATTTAAAAAAAAATAAGCCGTCTCATCCATTTGTCGGAACTTACCACAGGCCAAGCTAACTTCAAGAGTTCCTTGAGTTCAGTTTTGAAATCGTCCTTGGTAGCGCCTTGGAAACGCCAACATTTTATTTGTGAAGTCTTACGATCGGTATCACGGTTATTAGTCATGTTTGGTAGTCACTGTTACTGGTAAAGTTGGATCAACTGGATGACGAAACAGTACGATTGTGAAATTTACAGTCAGCATCAATTGTTGACAAAGGACTCGAAGAATTAACTAAATCTTGTTCTGAAGGGTTTCGCCGATGTAGTGCACGTTAGTAGCCATTAGTTACATGTTCAAGCGTGGCTCCTGCATCAGTTCCGAATTATAGCATGCCATAGGTTTGCGTGAGGCAATAGTCGCATATCACAGCAGCCAGCAAACTCCCGCTGTGCATGGATTACACCAACATCAGGTCACGCACTGCTGCCATTTCAAAACACGGACATTTACTTCGTATTTCCCAAGAAAAATCGATGACCGTGTAGAAATGTTTTTGTCTAAAATGGTCCCTTTTATATCACCCGAAACCGTTCAACAGAAAAAAACTTCTAACCGGTCACATATTTTTGTTTTAAAACCTTATAATTAAAACCGAATATCAAATTTCCGCAGACGCCTACTAAAGTCTGTTGAAGAGACTCTTATTTGAACAATGACACTCATAACAATAGCTCAGCGGGATGTTGTCGGCTGCTGTGGTCGCATATGGAGACACTGCTACTGAGTTCATTGTAGCACTATCAGTGATTTGCTAAATCAGATAATCGAAAAAATCATCAAAAAATCATTTTTGCATGTCTGCAACAAGCATAGGTATCCTAACATACCCTACAAATTATAGGACCAGAAGCACCCTAATAAGGACAAAATGTGATATTTTAGGCATTAGTGTCCGTTCGGACACTTCCTACAACACGTAATTGAATGGAGATTCGTATCTTTGAACACTGCCGTTTTCTTCCTTTTCTGTCAATTCTTCAGTTGGAAAAAGTAGCTTATGAGAATTCTACAGGTTTGTCCTTCACTTTTAAGCTATTTTTGCAAATTGTTAATATTTTGATTCTTTCGGATAAATCACTGATAGTGTCACACAAATTATACATAAATATTATGTGAGTGCGTGAAAGATCGTTAAATAGAATGAGTAACAGTCGATTCGTGTGGGTTGCACCTGCACATGCCCATAAATTCCAAAGCAATTATTGCATATCAGCTAAGATTTTTTAGCGTGGTTTATTTTCGTTTTCTACAAACATTTTTTAAGACAATAATTAGAGTTTCGCCCTAATTATTATTATACTTGGGGCGGGGGACTGTATATATACAGATATAAGTCGCAGGAAACACCCACTGTTTTCATTGATATTGAGTGTGTCAACATTGGACAATGCTATGACACAATAAGTTGGGCTTCCCCAAGTTCGTAGTCATTTGCAATTTACGTTTATTTCGTGTTGAATTTTACAAAGAATTATCACTTACATAAAACAGCTGTGAATCAGTATTAATTGCCATTTTACTCTGTATTTTGCAATGAGTAATCGAAGCTGTAGTACTTTAGTACTTATTCGTTGAATGTCTGTAGCCTTGGCGATTCATTTAAAGGGGTATTTCGTTATCCGCAGCCTCGTCTCCCCGACTTACTTAAAAATGTTGAGATTTTTATATCATCATGACTGTTGGCTCGCCTATAGTACGTGTACCTAATTTTACATGCAAATTCGACCGACTCTTGAAGAAATTCGTAATTTTGTATTACGGACAGAAATTACAACACAGTGGCTAGCTATTGGGCACCGTGATACAACCATTTGCTTATAAAAACAAAACGCGCACTCAGAATCAACTGGAATTTTGTAAATAAGCTTTGATAGTGAACCATGAACAAACACGAAGATCCTAGGATCACAAAATGTACCTTTTTAAGCGTAAACCAGTTTTTCTCTGCTTAAGAACAACCTGGTTCCATTTATTTCTTTGTAGAAACAGTAACGCGGTAAATTTAACAAAATGGTATTTGTCACTATATACTATTGAATTTCGGCTAATCTCTCTAAAGAGTGTAAAAATGTGAGGATTATCTTGCAGATAAACTAAATGACCTTAACCTCAATCCATCTGATAAAGGTATTCAATATTGTAAAGGAAACATACGACCAAAGGTTGTATTATAAGCTAGGTCTCGCTCGTGCCACGGGTATTGAGTTTGATGAAAACAAATGAATGTTTTGGTAATTTACAGGAAAAGAAGTTTAATAATCACAAAAGACAGCATTCAGCTTACTAATGTTGAAGACATTTTGGAGGAAGAAATGAGTTTCTATGCTAGTTTGTAAAATTCCATAATCTTGCGTGTGTGATACTGACGATATTCCTTGACCGTACTCCCAAGGTCAATGATGGCCAGAAAGATGGTTTGATGACCTTAAAGCCAATTGCCAGGCTAATATAATCTACCCTTCAATATATTATAAATACTTTTTTGTTTCAAATGAGTCTTTCAATCAGAAAAATGACACTATATTATTGATAACAAAGTAAAACGTTTATAATATCTTCCCTATTAGTGCAGCCATTTTGATCGGCCCGCGAGAAAAATAAAAATGCTGATCCTATAGTGTCTTGAAATGAGTAGCCAATGAATGACACAACCAAACCTTTTCAGCTATATTCTGTTCAAGAATCCGTCCCAGTTTTTGATCGATGGTTACTGATTTTCTACTGGACACATTATATAATCCGCTTTTCTGACCAAGAGTACCCTAGATATTCCTCCTGTTTTTATCTATTGGCTTCTCAAGTCATGCAACGTCACCAATGCTGAGCAACGTCACCAATGCCGAAGGAACATGGCGACCTCCATGGACAACATTAATTAATTCTGCTAATAAGGCAATCACTATTCCAGTAGATATTTCTTTCAGACCGCAAAGACATCTTTTAAAACATACTTAAAAATTAGCCTGTTAGTACACTTTAAGCGAATGTTTGTCTGCTCTCAAAACAATGGCAAAAAACACCTGGTACAGCCGTATCCAATTTGATGATGACTTTTTAATGATGTTCATGATAACAGTCATGGATAATTTTCATTTACTGTATCTATGTGGTATTTCTAATGTGCATCCATGTGAGAAGGAAACAATGCCCAGTTCCACGTGTCTGGTTCATGCATGTATAATATAAAACTGAATATTCCAAAAATAAAATCCTATGTTCAGCATTTACGAGCATTTGCATGATAGATAAATTAGATAATTACTCCAGAAAGCCATTAATATTCTGCAACTTACTGCTTCGGACACATGTCATTATGATACTCTTGCTTACGGTAATCCTGAAAAATATGAAAACGGACATGGCAAAAAATATTGGACGAATTGGATATACCTGTACAATAAATGTTCAAAAATTCCAGGTCCCACAAAATATCGTCATTTTGATCAAATATTTTGTGAAGATCACCATCACACTATGTTCAATAAATACGAATTGTTTAACCTGCTTTTTACTTTAACCATCAGGCAGTGCACAAATCATGAGAGTGCTGCATGACCTTTCTTCGATCTATGACAAAATGTATTCTACATTCCAAGCAGGGGCCACGGGTGGAAGAGGGCCCCGCAAGGGGATGGTAAAGGCGCCCCGAGTTTCAAATAAATTGCATTAAAATTAGAGTTAATCGTGTAATGTTTCGTCTCCCCTTAAGATTTTACACTGGCACCACCCCTGATTCCAAGTACAAACACACGCGTCGCACATGACATTGAAACCTGTGTAGCGAATCCAATACACCACATGGAAGGCCAATTATAGTACAATTCCCGTACATTTGAAGACAGGTGGCACACTTAGCATTATCTTGTACATTTAAGTATCAAACCTCATTTCCCGGAAAAAGTAAAAAACGCCCAGCTCGGCTTCAAATGTTTAAGGTTCCCAGTCGCATAAACTATCGTAATACCGTTTGATTGTAATTAAACGTAAAACTTGAAAAGGCTAATTCCTGAAGATTGCCATCGCTTTTGATCACTTTGTAGATATTTGAATAGAAAGCAATCAATGTACTATTGAGCGGAGTTTGCGCGGGAATTGTAGTTTTGCCTCAAGCGTTGTCAGAGATAAGCCTAAATGATCTGACCTTGAAATAGGATATAATGAACTGGCTGTTACATGATATTTGGCATTTCCCATCATAAAAAACAATCTTGAAATGTTTTCGATTTCCACAAGCAAAATAATCACCCGAGAATTATTATTTTGTTTTTTCTAACATAATATTATAATATAATGTTGTCATATTTGTAGACTTCCGATTTCCCAAATGATTAATACCGAAATGCAATTTTGAAAATCCAATGGGAAAATATCCAACTAAAGTCTGTTTGGGTCATCGTTGGGGAAAATCAGATTGCTTTGGGAAATTCCATTGCTGTTTAATAACAATAACAACGGTAATATAAGCAAAATTAGTATTATAAAAGTATTAAAAATGATAATTATATAATAAAAGAAATTAAATTTAATGGTAATGATGAATATTATAATTAACGTTAAATGATATAAGTGATAAATGAATTGATAGGGTTATATAATGACTGCTTTGTAAGCTATCTGCAGCAATATAATAATAATAACAATAACTATGTTATGATAAAAGAAATACAATTTAATAATGTTAAATAATATAAATGATAAAATGAAGCCATATATATCAATTAATAATAAGAAGACTGTATTTTCATAATAATAAAAATAATAATTATAATAATATAATAATAATAATTATACTAAGAGTGGAATAAGGCGAAAAATTAATCATTCATTAGCTTATAATGAGCTCTTTCTTGTTATTTTAATTAATTAATATTCATATCCTTTGTTATTCCACCTCATTTGACCTCTTTTGACGGAATAAACCGCAAACAAAGGATAACGTTAAGGGGAAACGAAAATTCCCCCTAACGTCAACTTTCGTGCATAACAAAACAGAATTTCCCCTTATACACTATTAGTATAATAAAAGAAATGTTAATAATAATAAAAAATCATTATAATAGTGTAAAATAATCAAAATGAATTGATATGATTATATAATGACTGTTTTAGAAGGCCATAAAATAATAATAATACGAATAATCTATATATTAATACCGGTGGTCTGTCTGTCTGTCTGTGTGTCTGACCGCGTCTATTTTCTCGGAGACCGAGGGTCGCGCGTTCCTGAAACTTGGTGGGTGGGTGCCCCTTGACCGTCCGAAGACTGAGTTTGTATTGGTTAGTGGATCAAAGGTCATCGGGTCATTCAATGTCAAAGGAGGTCAAATGAGGGAAACGTTGGTGTATGGACATGAAACTTGGTGGGGTCGATTGTTGATGCCGACAATTTTAAAGGTCACGACAAGACCATCAGGGGTCATTCAAGCCAGGTGACCGCGAGACCCAGGTGATCGCGAAACCCAGGGACCGCCTAGTATAATGATAATAACAATAACGCTAATAACAACGTTAGGGGGAATATATTCAATGTACAATACAATGGGTTATTTATACCCAATCATGTTACAGACAGCCAGTGGTACAAAATCTTTAAATGTGCATAAATTTACATAAATTAATATCCATATCCTTTGTTATAAAAATTCATAATAGTCGGATTTATAATGCTTTTAACTTTTATTCCCTTAAGGAATGTTGTTGTTTGCGTTCATACTTCATTGAATCTTTAGTCCCATCTTCAAAATATGGATACTGAAATACCTCTTTACACAAAGATGCTATTAAAGACTAGTGGTTGGCGATGAAGTATGTACTCACACGTAGTAGTCAAGAATGTATAAACCACTAGAGCATTATTTTCAAGTGGTTTTTATTTGTTTTCGCGTGAAATTATATTCGGGAATGCACGCTTCCCTCAAATTTGAATATGCATGCGTGTATTATGACCGATTTGAATATACATGCGTGTATTATGAACTGATTTAAATATGCACGCATGCATTGGCTTTCCCCTCAAGTGAAAGTACTTGAACAGTTCACTTGCCATGGTAAGCAATAATAACAAGGACAGAACGTTCATTACAACAACCTCCAAGGTTATGTGGCTTTACGAACCGGGAAAAATCAGATTTACACTCGCTCCAAAATCTATAACTTAAAATAGAAATCTTATTTCTATGGTGTTAAAAACAGGCAACTACAACGCCAGTAGGTCCTACAATTGTCTATTTTAAAATCTGTGGTGTTAATAACCCCTATTTGACCCATACAAATAGATGCGATACATTAAGAACTTAATGAATAACTATCAGCATGTAAATCTACGGCGTTTATAGCGGCACTGGCACATTTTCATAAAATATTACATTTCTTGAATTTGCTCGCAAATGATAGTCTAGGCCATCAGAAGAATAGAAATATATTTTACACATAAAAATAACATGCCCAAAACAGATAGGGACATTAATAACAGGCTAAAGACATCCAGTGAATCTTTAGGCTAACTTTTAAGTTTGCAGTTACTTAAATCAACAAATGTTTCTATTACATGAATATCATGGACTCGTACTCATTGATATTAAAACCACAAATGTCACAGACCAGTCAAAAAGGTGCATGCCGTGAGAATTAACTCTAACGTGCGTTTTCTTGTATTACGCGCCATTTCCGCGTGGTCTGCTGAATTAATGTCGCCGGCGACATTAATTATAAAATCGTTCTGTTTACCCATAAGCGCGCTGATTTGGACTTAATAATTTCAGGTGAGGGCTAATGTATTTACAACCATGCAAAAATATCAATTTTGAAAAAAATCTAGAGGGCGCACTATTTTTCAAATGTGCCAGTGTCTCTTTATTCATCCAAATCCGATTGGTGAAGTAAGTATTGACTACTGCGTAATCGCTACGTATCGCAACAATTATGTTAAATGCTAACCTATTATTGACCTGGTAACTCATCGAAATTTCAATCAATACGGCATTGTATAAGTTTTCACACTTTCTCTCCCAATCCTTTCTCCTTTTATAGTCCACTAAATCTACGGTATGACCTGGACAAAATTGCTACAGGTTTTCTTGCTGTAACTTGTTGTACAAACCCTCACGAACAACATATCAAAAAAGGTAGGCAAAAGGAAGCATGGCAAGACATGCTAATTTGCATAAAACCTATGTGCCATTTTTGCCTATATTTTGGTTATTATACAATATATTAAAAGGGGACGACCCAATTTAAGTAAATAAAGTTTTCATCTTGATAGAATGGTCTTCACCCCTAAACCCCATCTGTAGAGTTTTGCGCTGATATTTCAACCCGTTTTCATGTGAGAGCTAAAAACATGATTTCTTAGCTCCCTATATGTTAAAATTGCTATCGGTCGACCAAAATGGGGTACATTTTCGCTCATAACTTCCAAACACAATATACTTTAGCCCTAAGATTTCACAGGGTAAATGAGAAAAATAGTAGCTTTCTTCAAATACCAAAATGTTTACCACTTCTGGTAAAATCTTGGAGTATGGGGACGATGCTATTAAAGCGACCAGGTCACGGCCCTTTAACTCTTCAGTCTTTCTTCCTGTCGTCCAACATAGGATCCGAGGTACTTGAGGTCTAATCTTTTTGAGTTGGGTACCCTGTAGTGCAGATAGGTTGATGATTCTCTTCCTCATTGAGGTCATGTATTACATTCCGTCTCTTTGGCATTTATATGTAGGCTGACTTTATCTGCAGCATTCTCAAATGATGCTTTGTAGTAATCCCCTGTTAGAGCTGTGTAGTCAAGGTCTGTGAGATGCTGACTTTGGTGACGTCTAGAATGCTTGACCTTTTTCTATGCTGCTGTCCTACCTATTACCCAGGCTATTACCAAATGACCCCCCTTTTTAAAATGTTCACATACTCAATGACCCCCCATTTTCTTCTTTTCTGCTATCCACTTTTATCACAAGTTTGCATAAAATTATTTGAACATCCAAATTTAAAATTTTCGCAGCCTACGTGCACATTTTTTGAAAAATTTTATAATTTCATGGCAGCAATTTTATAATTTCATGGCAATTTGAACTCTGGAAAAGATGCGCGTCCTATTTTAACTTCAGGCTTGAACATCATTGGCCCCCTTCTTTAAGTTTCATAATGGATGACCCCATTTTTATTCAGCTGTGTACCGAATGACCCCGTATTTTGGGGTACATTTTATCTGTAAGGACCGGGAAAGGACCCTATTTTTCACCTGTCCGAGGTACATACCCATCACTTTACAGAGGGAGTGCCCCCCGGTGTCATATTTTAGAGCGTCCGGTCGTTTTAGTGTCCGTCGGACGCTAAGGTTTAAATCTGAGAGTCTGACGGATACTAAGTTCTGTGTTTCATTGTCCTAGGACCGCTGGTTTTAAAATGGAGCGTCCCATAGGACTGTTGGTTATAAGTTGTTTTTTGTCCGCCGGACACTACGGTTTAAGTGTCAGAGTCCGTCGGACACCAAGGTTTAAATCTGAGAATCCGACGGATACAATGTTTTATGCGTCATTGTCCTAGGACTCCTGGTTTTAAATTAGAACGTCCCATAGGACTGTATGTTATTATTTGTGTTTTGTCCGTCGGACATTTAAGTTTAAATCTGAGAGTCCGACGGATGCCGAGTAATATATTTCATTGTCCTGGGACTCCTGGTTTTAAAATGGAGCGTCCCATAGAACTTGTGTGATAAGTTGTTTTTGTCCGTCGAACACAAAGGTTTAAGTCTGAAAAGTCCGACGGACACTACGTTCAACGTTGCATTGTCCTAGGAGTCCCTGGTTTAAAATGGAGCGTCCCATAGGACTGCTGGTAATAACTGTTTTTGTCCGTCGGACACTAAAAGGTTAAGGATGAGAGTCCGACGGACACTACGTTCAACGTTTCACTTGTCCTAGGACTCCGGTTTTAAAATGGAGAGTTCCCATAGAGGACTGTGTTGTAATAAGTTGTTTTTGTCCGTCGGACACTAAAAGGTTTAAGTCTGCGAGTCCGAACGGACATACGGTAAACGTTTCATTGTTATAGGACTCCTGGATTTAAAATGGAGAATCCCATAGGACTGTGGTAATTGTTTTTTTTTTTTTTTGTTGTTTTGTCCGTCGGACCACTAAGGTTTAAGTCTGAGAGTCCGACTGACAATACGTTCAACGTTTCATTGTCCTAGTACTCCTTGTTTTAAAAGGAGCGTCCCTAGGATGGTGTAATAAGTTGTTTTTGTCCGTCGACACTAAGGTTTAAGTATGGGAGTCGACGGACACTAAGTTTAACGTTTCATTGTCTTAGGACTCCGGGTTTTAAAATGGAGCGTCCATATGGAATTGTGTATAAAACTGTTGTCCGTTGCGGACACTAAGGTTTAAGTATGAGTGTCCGACGGACACTAAGTTCAACGTTTCATTGTCCTAGGACTCCTGGTTTTAAAATGGAGCGTCCCAGAGGACTGTGTGTAATAGGTTGTTTTTGTCCGTCGGACACTAAGGTTTAAGTCTGAGAGTCCGACGGACACTAATTTCAACGTTTCATTGTCCTAGGACTCCTGGTTTTAAAATGGAGCGTCCCATACGACTTTGTCTTGTTATTTCCATACTTGATTCAAGTCTCTCGATGCATATTTGTATTACCACAAATCTAGGAGATTCCTGAGCCCCATCCTCCTGACATTTTAGGTAATTTAAACAATTCTAAACAATACATTAAATTAACATAATTAACACATAGGTCTATACTGTAAAAAGAAATAACCGTGTCTTTTACAATGACATACTGTAAAAAAAGTACAGCATTTGACTGTAATTTTGGAAATACAGCAAAATACCGCAGATTTATGTTCAATTTTCAAGGCTTATGTTGACTAAATTTAAAGGTGGAACTTTAAATCGAATTCTAATGAGTATCAACATAATATACACTAGTATGAATTTCCATTCATAATTGAGGGTACGTGTGGTCCAGTGGAGGGCACGTGTGGTCCAGTGGATTGAGCGCTCGTCCCGCAATCCAAAGGTCGCGGTTCGAGTCCCACTGCGGCCAACGTGTTGTGTCCTTGAGTAAGGCACTTTACCTTAATTACTACTCTCCACCCAGGTGTATAAATGGGTACCGGTATTATTCAATGTCGGGAAGGTAACAGACTCGCTGTAGAGGAGGTGTAGCGAGCCCCCTACAGCAACATTATATGGTGGAGTCTGGCCCAATCGCTTCGAAAGAGAGATGGGCACTCCGTTAATCCTGTATACATGTCCGTTCCCCCTTTATTACGATGAAATTTTCCATTATATGATTAAGTACTTAATTTACAGGAGAAAAGTACTGCAATTTTACAGGAACATCCCTGGGTATCTCCATTCTGCCAACACATCCGGTAAAAACACATCTTTTTACAGGATTGCATGCAATTCAAATTTAATGATATTTTACGTTTGATGTAATGTTATACATAACGTAAATTTTTAACAAAACATGCACCGTAAAAAAAATGTCGATATGTCTACTAAGTCATTGATTTTTTTGTTTCTCCAACATTCCGACTTTATGAAATTTTTGCTTTATTCCTATTTTGGAGGCTTGCCTCATTCTAACTGGTGTATACCCATACCTCTCAGAGTGAATTCATAATGGGGGGAGGGTTAGTTTATTATTTGTGTCGTCGCCTGCCGTAAGGCAGGAAGACACTATCACTTTGTGCACTGTTTTGTCGTCCTTGATTTTGATTTGTTATGATATTGTCTGTTAATGATGTTGTCTGTTGGCAGTGGCGGCGCCAGACCTCTGTTTCTGGGGGGGGGCAAGCGGGGGCAAAGTGATTTTTTTTTTTGGGGGGGGGTGGGAAGAGTGAAATTCCTGGGGGTGGGGGCAAAGTATAAATATTTGGAGTTTTTAACCATTTTTTGGCGCAAAAACCGCTGATTTTTCACAAAATTTGGTGATTTTGGCCCAAAATTCCCGATTTTTCGCAAAAATATTTTTCTTTGTCTGTTGTGAGGTTTGTCTGTTGTCAAAAAGGGTTGCCTGTAATATCCCCATACTTCGAGGTTTTCAACCAAAATTGAGTCATATAGGTGCAACATTGAATCCCTATTGTAGATGATTTCAAGTTCACATACTTAGTTAAAGGTCATGTGCGGTCAAGTTGTAAGATAGGTTGAAATAGTCCAATTGCCCTTAATTGAAAAGTTGAAGTTTCATTGGAACCAAACTTGGTTGATGATATTACACGGAAACCATCATTTATGAGATCAATGGTCACACGTCAAGCTTAAAGGTCATATGAGGCCTATCATTTACAAACCGCGACCGCGACGATACTATCGTCGAAGAACCCGCGATGTATTTTTTCCTTTGGTATGTTTCCATCATCGTAGCTGATTTTTTTTAAAAATATTTAAATTCTAGTAACTTAATTACTTGTGCTGATTTAATGTCTATTTTTGGTAACCAATCATCCTATCGCCTCTGGTCCGAGATAGGCTGAACTCAATAGCCCTTCCTTGGAGGGTGGACTAATTGCCTGGGTCAGCAGGTTTCTCGCCTACCCCCTTGAAGTGATATTGTCCGTTGTGAATCATAATTGTGCCAATTTTTAATTAATTTGTATTGTCTTGTTGTATATACTTCATTTTGCACCATGTGTGGTGTTTTTCGTTTGTACATTACACTTTTAATGCATTGTATTGTATTTGTACGTTGATAATGATATAAGTGCTCCTTTTTCTATTAAGCGCCGAGATTCATCTGCATCACGACCTTAATTTCGACTATAAGGGGAAAACGCTATTCATATGTAATCATACGTTAATACGTTTAGGGATAAAACCTCCTTTTTCCCCATAACGTCATGTATTGTTGGCGCTTTATTCCGTAAAGGATACTGAATCTTTTATTTTAAGCAAATTTTCTAATCTAACTACAATAACAACACATATTCACCATAAACGTGAAATATGGTGAAATAACTCGAACTGAACTAAACTGAACTGACAACACAGTATGAAATATTACATTAATTTGAATACTTAAGAGCTCATTATAACCTATTTAATAATTCAATGTTCCCGCTATAGTTGTTTTTAGTGTATTATTATTATATTGATGATTTCGCGTCGGACTTCCATATTTAAACTTTGGTGTCCGACGGACTCTCACACTTAAACCTAGTGTCCGACGGACAAAAACAGTTTTACAAGACAAATCCTATGGGACGCTCCTTTTTAAACCCCAGGCGTCTAGACCTGCAATGGTTGAATTCGTGTCCCGTCGGACTCTCAACTTAACCTTGTGGGTCTCGACGGACAAAAAGAACGTATCACACACAGTCCTAGACGCTCCATTTTAAAACGCAAGTAGGTCCCTAGGACAATACACTTTTGAACTTAGTGTCCCGTCGGCCTCTCACGGACTTAACCCTTATTGTCCGACGGACAAACACAACAACGTATCACACACGAATTCGGAAATTGCTTTGGCTTATAATGATTTACATACACATACCATAAACAAATACAACAACAAAACCCATTATCATTGATTGTGCATAAATTGGTAATTTGAGAAACTTTTTTGAGCACTTTGTGAACTTGGGTTGACATGATCGTCGATAGTCCTAAAGAATGTGTTTACTTTGTTTCAATATATCATATCAATGGTTGGCCATTTTCTCCCGTTTGTGACATTTGATCCATGTATGTGACCTTTGACCTCAGATTGCTTCTGTTCTCAGTTCAGCTGTCCTTTTGACCAATTGGTGGTCATAGTGGCCTTTTCTCCGTAAATTGACATCTAAAGTGACCTATGAATGTTTTTGGTCACCTGAAACTCTGGGGGCAAATAAAGGTCAGGGTGGTCCTCCTTACCTTCATGTACAATATCAGTCCCGTATGTCAAAGCATAACGAAATGCAGAGTCCCGTACAGACAGACTCGCAGACAGGCAGATCTCTCATTTAATAGTATAGATATTACATTATATCGTGTGTTTTGACCAGTGTTGGACAGTATTTTAGAAAACGTGCCCATTTCCAAGAAAGCGACTTTGAGAATATACACAAAGGTTTTAGTTTTCCATATGATCTCATTAAATGTATAAACTGAAAAATAAAACTGGCCAATCACATTGGTAAAAGTAACATCAGGAATACGATATGCCATTTTACAGACGCATAGGTGAAAGGGCATTTTTGCCCCAGACATGTTCAGAGATGCCGCTTATAAACTATTTTGTTTGTTTCACAAGAATGGGAAGACAGCTTATGGACTGTTTACTTGCAATACGACTTTATATTTACCTCAATGTTGCCAGCCATTGGAAAATTTCCATTTTATATTTGTTAGGATTTTTGAAATTTCAAACCAAGTTGAAATCTATTTCTTTATATGTCAATAAGCACTTGAAAAATTAAACTCTTACTCCAACTTCAGAGGCAGCCTGACCTGACTTTCAAAATTAAAAACCAATGGGCACTATAAAAAATATTTAACGGTGGCATATTGGTATTTTTAATTCTTGCCAAAAGGCGCCAGACTTGTAAAACAACGCTGCCATTTTTTTTTATCCAAATTAAAAAAATAACACTGTCTGCTGTACCATTAACAAAGGTGCATATTTGTCTGGTCCCCCACGGTTTTTAGAATAAAATTTTTTTTTTTTTTTTTTTTAAAAAAAAAGTTTAACCAAGCTCAATCGGAGTTATACTCAATTGTTTGTGTTTGCACTCCACATTTAAAAAGGAATACTGCAGTAAAACTTTGTCCTCCCCCGGCAAGATGGCATTCTGGAATGTGACCTCATTTGACCTTTGACCTTGATTCATGACCTTTGACACCATGAAGAAACCCCTATGGCACCTTAACCCGAATGTCTGTAAGAAAATTTGGATTGATTCAAACACCAAGACTTTATTGGTCTAGCTAATAGTTGCAAAATATTTTAAAGCTCATAGCGAGACCAATAATAATTGGCGCAATCATCCATTTTATATTATCCATCGTCGTATCCGATAGTATCGCGTATCGGACACCTCAAAGCAATGATATGGTGTAAATCGGACTTAACTTTTCGAAGGGAGACGTAAAAACGAAAACCTAACGAAACTGGAACCACACTCAAACAACACACACATAACAGAATCACATAACGACATGACCTCAGATGACCTTTGACCTTGATCTAATTCCCGTTGACTCAATCCCATATTGAAGAAATTCCTCATCCACTGCAACCTTAACCCAGTCTGGTTTAATCGGACTTAAACTTCGAAGGAGACTCAAAACATGCGGACATGCGCGCATCGCAAAAATCCCCTCTGCTTTTGCAGGCAGGGTGTAAAAAGGTAACCAGAAAAAGAAATGGAATATTTTGCATGAGAAAATAATGTCAATCCATATCGTTTTCATATTTGTTATGATTGCCATTTTAATTCGAATTTTAAAACCTCCAAAAATGAAGCTTTGACAACAATGTTTTTGAATCCATTATTCTCAATTATCATAAAGGACTCTTTGTCATTTGTCCAAAGAAAGCTTTATTTTGATAGCCAGGTTAAAATGCATGTGACCCGTAATGATAAAAGTATAATTAATAATTCGAAAATCAAATCTAAATAAACATCAACAGGGCAAAAAAAATCAAAATCATTACACTAAATTTGTCAACGCCCATGAAGTGAAAGTAGCGCCATGTTGGGGATTCGAACCGTGTGAATTATAACCATAAATAACACAATACACAGCTCTACACTACTTCCTTTGTAGTTTGAAGGTCTTTTACCACTGGCCACCAGTCCTTCCCAGAGGGGGGGTGTAACACCCCCCATTTACAAATTCTTTCGGCAAATGTTTGACTTGTCGGCGAAAGGGTATAATGTCGGTGCAACTGATTGGATGGGTTGATTATCGGTGGTGGCACTCCTCCACCAATCTGTTGTTTTTTGTTTTGTTGCATAGCTGTATAGTATCTTGTTTTCGGTTGCGGTTGAACACCCCCTCCCCCCCCCCCCAGCCCCCCCCGCTTTCGAATTTCGAACCGAAAGTGAATACAATGTGGGTCTACTGGCGAGCGCAGCGAGCCGGAAAATTTGAAATTCTTGCATTCCGGGTCCCTGATTTTGTCGGCAACACAGACTCACAACACCCCCCCTCCCCCCATTAAAATGGTCTGGGGACGCCCCTGTGTACCACACAGGAACTGCTCGAAATCGCCTGCTGCGTTTAATTCACTAAATGCCTTCGTCTGGTAGTTTTTCACATATTTCAGAAATATATTAATGGCATGGGACTCATGTCACAGTAATACAGAGTCCTATGACCTGTCCGGGGACGCTCAATTTCGTAATAGCTGTAAATGAATTAGTGTCCCCCAAAATAGAGCGTCCAGTCATATACATTAATTTGTTTCCGAATACATTCCTGTATAGGAAGCTAATATCAGATAATGAGTGTCCATAGGAACAGGTTGCATTGATGAGTGTCCCTGCAGAACATTAGGTTACAAAGACCGATGGTCCCACGACAACGGGGTTATAGAGGGAGCGAGTTCCGACGGACGCCCAGTCCTCTGAAACCTGCGTCCTACCGGACAAGTTTATAGGTAGGACACTCAATTTCTTACACATCTTTACAACACAGGCACTATTTGACCCAATGTGTTTTTGAATAAATACTCTCTGATAATAATTTTTGCAAATAAATCCTCTCCCCATCCCGATTGCAGTCTGAAGAACTCAGCTGAATGGCAAGCTTAATTTTGGCGGAAAATGCGGCCTCTTTAATAATGACCATCACTTTCCAACTTTTAATATATCAATTGCAAAGAGCACTACATCACCTGCAGGCATAGCCATGCAAAACATGTTCAATACTAAACAGAAAAATGGAAACTCTCCCAACATGCATTATGAGCTATATACCTTGTCGAAATAATGGGCATATACGTCCACGTAAGATAAATGCAAATTAGCATGTCTTGCCAGGCTTCCCTTTTTCTACCTTTTTGATATGTTGTTTGGGAGATCTTGTACTGCTATATACAGCAATAAAACCTTCTGTAGCAATTTGTCCAGGTGTACCTAGTATTTTTCATAGATTGAGTAGACTATTATTTTAGTCAACCCAGTGTTGTGGAAAGTGTGTATAGAACTACGATATTTCTAGTTTTACATTTGTAAAAGTCATCCAAAATATATCAGAAAAGGGTTATCAATATTGTATTTGTGTATAAAATAATGCTCATGTGGTAAAATATATGGATAAGCGGGGCCACTGTGCGCACTCGAGGTAAAGCGATCGTGCTCACAGTGGCCCCGCTAATGCACATGTTAATTTATTAATGCGTCAAAGCATGCAATTATATCCCCGAATGCACTCCACTCATGCCTTATCCTATACATAACTCTTAGCATGCGGATGTCGAATGCACTCAATTTTTTTTGTTAAAGCAATATTAGCACATTTGTTTTGAAGAGCGCCCTCAATTTTTCAAAAATGTTGAGATTCTTACACAGTTGCATTGGTTAAGCTCGAAAATGTCTATGTGTCACAAACGAAGGAATTTTGTAATTAGAATAATTAATATCGGGATCCCGATAATAATTCAACGACTGCTGGAAACGGCCTTCCAATGTGAAATAGCCGGGAAATAGCGACATGAACATATCTATGCTCATCCATTAGTTGTTTTATTGGTTCAGGGAAAGTCAAGTTAGAGGTTATTTTCTTGAGGTGGCACTATTTCATCATGGACGGACATAAATGTAGCATTTCCAGCTCCGTCGCTAAGTCCAATCTGGGATCCCAATTTTAATTACAAAATCGCTTATCTTATGATAAATACGCATTTTTTAGCATTCTCGTTTGCAGGTATTGTTTCGTAGACAATTACCGACATAACTTGAAAATTGGGGGCGCTCTTCAAAAATGTGCTAATATTGCTTTAAAAACATTTCAAAATTATTTATTTCCATGGGCATATTCAAAATCAGCCTAAATGCGGGTTGGTACATTTTGTGACCCCACTTTGTCTGCTCCCAGTTGAATTCAGCAGCCTTGACGGAATAAAGTGCAGGGGATACTGTACTTTATTCCGTCAAGGCTGCTGGATTCAAATGGGAGCAGAAAAAGTGGGGTCACAACATGTACCAACCCCTAAAATGCATTGAAATCAGTCCAAACAAGCCTAGTCTTTGTTGTTTCTTTGTTTTTTTAGATGGTTTCCTCAATTGACCTGCAAACATTTGGGAAACCATCTCAAATGTCACTGACTTATGTGTCCAGCACGAAGAGCGTTAATGGGCTGTGAAATTTGAAAAAAAATACAAAACCAAAACGCCTGGGCGTTAGTTTCTTTCTCGACAAAAAGTCAATGTGAAAGTTTACCGGTGAGAATAAAACCTCTTTCGGAGGTAACCTTTCGGTCAGGCCTGGTTTGCACCTCTTCCCTGTACACCAACTAATTGTGGTATTGGTCTGGCTCTCGGCTTTAAGATTTATAATAAAAGACACAAGGACAATGTGTACCCCAATGTTTGTTGAAACTGGTGTTTTTACATACACTGTTGCCCATAAAATGGGAATAAAATATTTTACCACTTTTTTATGGAATGATTCTTACAGTGGATTCTTACAGATGGAATGATTCTTACAGTGCGATTTATTTATGATATCTAGGGTGTATATCATGCACCAAAATGTTAATAGTATTGTTTAAATGTCAAGCAGTCACTAATATCGAGTATGACCGCCCCTGGCATGAAACAGTGCGTCAAGACGTCGCTGCATACTGTCCACAAAGTTGTTTATAATGTCAATGGGCAGAACGTCCCACCCATCGGTCAGAGCCTGAGCTAACTCCTGACATTATAACAAGCTTCCACGCGAGCAGTGATAAACTATATATAATTAGGATGATGTCACATGTCAATTTTGGGCTACTTTTCACTTTCAAAAGACGACATTGTAAAAAAATAGAGATAAATACGATTTGGAACGATTTTAAGTTGTTCTTATACACACAATGATGTTTTTGCTACAAACAAACATAGAAATCAATTAAGAACACCGTCCGTAGGGTCGGTGTGCAGCCGTGTATGACGCGTGACAAATGGCTGCTATCAGTTGCGATACAATAAAAAGAAAAGAGAGTGAGCACCTCCTGGGAAGCGAATTTTTTTCCTTAGTTAAAGCAATAATAGCACATTTTTTTGAAGAGTGCCCCCAATTTTCCAAACATTTTGAGATTTTTGCACAGTTGCATTGGTAATTGGCTTGTAAATTATACCTGTGAATGGTAAAGCTCGAAAATGTCTATGTGTCGTAAAAGAGGGAATTTTGTAATTAGAATAATTAATATCGGAGATCTCCGATAATAATTCAACGGCTGCTGGGAACAGCCTTCCAGTATGAGATAGCCTGGAAATAGCGACATGTACGTGTCCACGCTCATCCATTAGTATTCCATTGGTTCAGGCAAGTCAAGTTAGAGGTAATTTTCGTGAGATGACACCATTTTATAATAGACTGACAGAAATTTGGCTTTCCAGTTCAGCCGTTACATTACAATCTGGGATCTCGATTCTAATTACAAAATCGCTTACTAGTTTACTAGACAATTACCAACAAAGCTCAGTAAAAATCTCAAATTTTAAAATTTGAGGGCGCTCTTCAAAAAATTTGCTATTATTGTTTAACTTTTATGTATCACAGTATCATCTTGCATGATGTTGATCGTTTCTATTGTTACGTGTATGTATTTTATTTCGTGAAGGTTTATATTGAATTAACATCCCAACATCGCCAACAAAGTTAAAAATGCTTCCTAATCTCTCCTCGGCGAAAGGTCGAACCCCCACTGTGCTCAATTTTGAGAAATTCATTTGTTTTGAATTTTGTTCAAGTGAAATTGATCGAGTCCAAAATGATATTAACGCAAACAGTATGGTTTAAATGCTCTGTGACAAACTCGCTTGCAACACTCTTCAGGAGGAAGAACTTTTAAGTTTTGTCATGATCTATGCAGATGACACCCAATTTTATTTGATCATGGAATCGTCTGACAGAACTACACAGCTTAAAAGTTTGAGAATTGTTTGCGAGAAGTAAAAGCTTCAAATGTTGCAAATAAACTACTTCTTAAGCAATATAGCACTTTTTTTTGAAGAGCACCCCCAATGTTTCAAAAATTGAGAGATTTTTACACGGTTGCATTGGTAACACGCTAGTAAACTATACCTGTGAACGGTTAAGTTTGAAATGTCTATGCGTCACAAACGAATGAATTTTGTAATTAGAATAATTAATATCGGAGATATCCGATAATAATTCAACGGCTGCTGGAAACGGAAATTCGGGCGTTGTGATAGATAAGCACATGACGTTACCCACACACATATCTGAAGATCGGCGTCATACGCCATTTCTAAGATTGACCGAATTCGCAGATTCATTGATAAGGCTACAACTGAACGCCACGCGTTTGTTATATCGCGGCTGGACAAAATAAAAGCTTGCTTTTAGTTGAAGAGCCAGCTCCCCAAAAAGCCTATAGAAAAGGTTGAGGTCTATAGTGAGCCACAGAAGGTTTGAGAGTTGTTCTTGGTCAATTTGAGGGTGCAGATTAGGAATTTGTTAGGTGTACTTTAATAATAGTGGTGAAAAGTACTCAAATTTGCTATTAAAGGGACACTACCTGATTTTGAAAAGTTATAGAATACTCTCTAAATGCAAAAGAGTGAATTTCACTCTTTTAGAGTGACTACAGGGCCCACTCTGAAAGAGTGAAATTTCACACCTTTCAAAGAACACTTTTGGGTCAAATTTTATCTTGATAATTGACAAAATGATATCATTTTAACATTTGTTTAATTATAAAGAGTAAATTTGAGCCAAAAGTATTCTTTGAAAGGTGTGAAATTTCACTCTTTTCAGAGTGGGCCCTGTAGTCACTCTAAAAGAGTGAAATTCACTCTTTTGCATTTAGAGAGTATATGTGACATTTTAATGAATATAATTTATAATAAGTTTCAGTGGTTACATTTACTGCAATTGAGAGGTTAATTCATAGTTGATCATATCATTATTCTGAGGTGAAGGAAATTCCTAAAGGAAGTATTAAAGGGGTATTCCATGCTTTCAAGGGATACATTTGAATGATAACATAATGCATATTTACGTACTTGTTCATACATTTGCAATAGATTAGTTGCAAATATGATGTGTTACAATGCAACACAACATAAGACAGTACAGTTAGCACAGCACAGTATTCATTTTAAAGAGACATTTGACATCTTTATGGAAGGAAATGCAAAGAACATTTTTAGTACTTTGAGTACACAATAATTGCCATCATGAATAAAGCTTTCTTCTACAGTATGCAGGGAAATGATATATCCTGTCGCTGTAAACTGATGCAAACTTTCTTATGTTGATATCAAATACAGTTGTGAAATATAGAATTAAAGGGGCAATATCAAGTTTAAAATTACTCCTATTTTATCATTTATAATATAATCAAATCCTCCAAAGTACTAAACAAAAATTATTCAAAGCCGATCTGTCTTATAAGGTTGGCAGTTCAAGCGTCCAAGGAATAAGAGTGAAAATCCTGGGATAAGCACCCAAAGGGCGATAGGGGCCACGTGGTGGTCTTTTCGAGGTATCGCCCCGCCCGCCTCCGTTCCAAGGGGTTCGCCAGACCCCTCTGCCATCGGACGCTATGCGAAGGGAACTCTCCTCCAAGAGATCTCCGCGCTGGTTTGCAAGGGGGCTGTGATGCACCTACCATTTCCGATACAAGGCGGCTTCTATTCCATCTTCTTCCTCACCACCAAGGGGGAATGGAGGCCCATCCTTAAAGGTGCAACGAGAGATTTTGAGGCATCCATATATCGTGTCATATGTAGTGATTTCATATAGATAAGACCGTTGATCCGAGCACTAAGCTTTCTTAGACTAGTGAATGTGAACAGGTCGGCCTTGACGTCTTTGCAGTCTCTCACTTATTTGGAAATCAGCCTAGATTGAGGATGAAAACAGTAACATGCTGTGCCCGGTTAATCTTGGGGAGTCCGTCGGTGTTGGCCCGAACACAGCTTCGTCTCCTGAATCTGCTTGTTAGCCTGATTGGCGTCGTCTCGTATTGCAAACTAAAGATGAGACACTTCCAGCCAGGGCTATTTTGTAACCCGCTGTCAAATTACCCCATTCCAAGTTTGCCTTAGATCGTTGATAGCATTTGTTTTCAAAGCTAGTGAACCGTATCACACAAAAATTGGACAGGATGTACTCAGAAGAACCTCAACATACTCCAAAAGCTTAAAAACAAGTGTGCTCGTCTCATATTCCGGTATCCTAGATTTACTCACACAACCCCTCTGTTGAAGGAACTTCACTGGCTTAGTATATCTGATCGTAGTAAATTCAAGACTCTTTTATATGTTTATAAGGCACTGAACGGGCTTTGTCCCCAGTACATCAGTGAATGGCTGGTGGTCAGTAGATCACGTCCTGGGTCTGTTACCACTCGTTCTAGCCACCATGGTCTCACTCTCGTTGTCAGTGGCGTAACAGGCGGGGGGGGGGGGCAGGGGGGCAGGTTGCCCCCCTGCCGACTTTGGCCGGGAAAAAATTGCAAAAATCATGCTAAATCAGCCGGTTTTTAGCCCTCTGACCGGGAAAAATTGGCCATTTGACCCCCCTGAGAGGGAAAATTTCCCAAGACTGGGAAATTTGCCCCCTCAGAGCGGGCAGGCCCATTACGCCACTGCTCGTTGTTCCTAGGACACATAAATGTGCTGGCGACAGGGCCTTTACAGTGGCTGCACCAAAGCTATGGAACAAAATTCCTATCACCATTCGTAGTGCCAGTACTGTTGAAAAGTTTAAGTCAATGCTCAAAAATCACATCTTTCAGTCGTATTACTCATAAAGGCGCTTTGTATCTATGTGAAAAGGCGCCTTTCAAAATATAAGTCACGTATGTTATGTTTATGTTATGTTATGTATGAAACTAGTTCGTCATTCAGAATTTGTTATAAAATTTGAGTAATTCTCAATAATTTTGAAATTATAGCACCAACTGCGAGGATTGCATTTATTTTGGGACACTCTGTATTAACACTCGTTTTTGTAGTGCAGAAGCTATCTGAAGAGTTGACGAAAAAGTTCACTACCCTTTACATACAGCAAATAATAGATAAATGAAATGCGTATTTGAACAGAAGTTGACAATGAGACTACGGCTTATTTGATTGAACTCATTTTTATAGTGTATAAATTATTTTAATGGAAATTATTGAACTTTAAAATAAACACGTAACGAAGTAGCTAATATTTCAAGCATGTACGTTGTTATTTTGTGTATTATTTTTAATATTGCACTGTTAAAATGTGCATTAAAATAACGGTGTTTTGACTGGCAGCTGGACTCACAACAGTTAAAATGACGTTTTTCACCGTTAATTGCACGTTTCGAGTCCCTTTTTACAGTTATTTGCACGTTTCGAGTCCGGCTGACAGTCAAAACGACTTTTTTCAAAGAACATTTTAACAGTGTGTGAAACCAGGTCTTACACATAGTAAATAAGTGTATTACCTTGGGCTGTCGCTGCCGAGTGGGACTTTGCTCTTTTCGTGCGGTTGATCCCTTTTGGGGTGATTTTTGTGTGTGTTTTTTTTCGCTTCTTTACATTTTGGAGAGCATGAAATGATGATCTTTGTTTCTGGCTGCCACTATATCGTATGTAATATAGTGAGCACGTGTATTTTAATGTACTGTTTGATTTGCTTTGATTGTAAAATAACTTATAACCGTATAGATTTGCATTCACAAAAGTCTAATACATGCCATTTTTTGCTGTATGACAAAATGTATCGACTATCCTTTTCAGTGTAATCGAGCGGTCATATATGAAATGGAGATTGATATTTTGTTTTGTGCTAACAAAAGAATGTTGATCAAAATGAATGTGGGTTCTTTTCTTACTTTCTTACTGAACAAGTTGCAGTAGTGTGTACATGTCTTAATGCAATTTAAAAATACGAGTAAGTAACCTATGTAAAATATCACCCCTCGCTCTATCTTTTCTCTTTCACTTCTTTTTACTTCTACCTATTTAGTTCTATAAAGCTAGTTCTTTTCTAGCTGGAGCAAATGTGTTGGTCCAAATTTTTCTATCATGTTTTATGTATTGTTTGTATAGTAGTTGTTCTGTCTCTGTGTTTGTCTATTCGTTTTACTCAGTTTCTAATTATTGTTGTCATTGTATTTAACTTTCATATTCATAACTTTATATGACTTCAATTATAATTAGTCATCATTTAAATTTATATACCGCTGCCAACTAACCTCCAGTAGTCCGACTTTTTTATTCAAAACAAATGGTACTTGTGACGTCATATACAATTAAATGTTATTGACTTTATTATCTTAGTTTTCTTTCAAAAACAATACTTGCTCACAATGTCTTGTATTTTCTGTTCATTCTTTGCTTTATTCTGTAACACATCAATATTTATATTTACAATTTTTATTAATGATTTTAATTATTTTTCTCAAAATTCTCAAAAATGAAAAGAGTGATGGCAATGTGTCTGTTAATGACGAGAGTGAGTCATCGCCCCTGGCTAAAATGGATGGTGCTTAAGGGTATCATAATGGTGATCATAACAAAGAGAATGTTTCATAGGGAGTTTCCGTAACCTGAACCATCTGACACACTTTTTTCTGACACAGTTATGGGTCAGGTTACGGACACCCCCTGTCTCATAGACCCAGGGCAAGAGAGCCACATTACATGACTACAATACACCCACCTGTCATTGATTTACAGAGATGCTCAAGTTGTATAGGTGATCTATTATTACTCTTGGTATTTCCACCCTAGGACAAGGGGAAATTTATGTTAATCGCCACGTGTGACGTCGCATTGAATAGGGACTTAAACAAAGAGAGGGCACAAATTGATATAGCTGACTTCCCAAATAGTACCAGATCTTTGCACAAAATTAAAAATTTCTGTGTAATTAAAGACAGAAGTTGCTCTTTCTATTCAATATTCTTAGGTTTAGTATTTATTTTCAATAAAGATATACAAAACGATAGGAAAGCATGTCTAACTCTTATACAATTGCTTATATTATTAAAGGGTGTAATATAATTGCAAATGGCTACATCGATACTAATTTTGTTGATATAATACAGGATGAGCCAGAAAAAAGGAAACCCAAAAGACGTCCCCTATATTGTGAAAAGTTTAGAGTGCAGCATCTCAATTAAAGTGACAGGAGGAAATTTTTTGAGGATACGAATTTCTCTCAAATTGCACTGGATCGATGGAAGATTACCTACCAAAAACGTTTCGAAGGTTTATAGGACAAACAAGTACAAAAGAAAACCGCAAACCTTGTTTTGAACTTGCCTGACTATCGTAATTTTCCCCATAGAACACCGTGCTTTGACTTTCTGTCGTGCACGACGGAAAGTACTAAATCATCATCTTATTGCATAAAGACGGCGTATTCGGCTTATTCACTTCAGGTGTGATCTAATACATTGGAAAGCTTGCAAAAAACACGGGTTTTTAAAAAAAATGGGGCGCTTGTTTTTATGGAAATCTCCTCATGTCTCTTGAGCAATAACGTAAAAGTGTCATTAATAAACTAAGAATGATCCAATTCACCTGTGTAGTTTAAATGTTGTGGGCTGTTGAACACAGAGAGCATTTTTACACTCTGTCCACGGCATCTAAAGGTATGAACAGCTGTCCAGATTTCATTGATTTCATTGTTCCATTTTGAACAAGACGTTATTTGGATTATAACGTAAGGGAGTCATCAGACGTGTGTGGTATTTTCAAGATGGCGCACCGCCTCATCGTCCCCGTCATTGTCAGAAATCTTCTACAATTACTTTTCGGCAATCAAGTTATCGGAATAGGCAACTCTTGTAAATGGCTCTCATTATCATTGTAACAATTACCTTGTACTAAACCTTCGTTCAAAAGTAACGTCTGTGACCCTGCCTTCTACCTGATCACTCTGGAGATGAACACACCTTACTTTCTACACTTTCTCTCATAGACCATGACTTGAATATGTGTCCCCAAAAGACGAATCCAATGGAGTAAGGTCTGGTCAGCTTTGAAGGTCATTCAACTCCGTAGCCGATTTCTGTCAATGACAAGACAATGAGGCGGTGCACGATCTTGAAAAAGCCATCTGAAGACTCAATCTGGAAATCCCTTGATGAGCAACTTTAAGGAGAATTACCAACCGAAATAGGCGATATCCAGAATAAGCAATTAATCAATCTGGAGAATCATATCTACAAGAGACTCGAAGACAGATTTGGAGTTAAACCAGCAGTCTCCAAAACGAATGATAAGAAGTCGCAATGCTCAAGTCAACAACAAAAACTAAGACGTTTGAAGAAAGACACCAAGTGCCAATACAAACAAGCCCAGAGAGATGGAAACAAGGTGCACTCAGCTAATTCGAAAAAGGATTCCCTTAAGCTCCTACGCTTTCACAACAAGGTAAGGAAAGTAGAGCTGAAATCACAGAAAGAAAACGTGCCAGCAAAGAGCAGCACCAATTTCGACAAAACTCACACAGATACGCAAAACGTCTTCTGTATGAGAAAGAACCAGATCTCCTTCCTTCAGCAAAACAGCTGGAGAGAAGTTTTTTTTTTTCAAAAATTTCCACAATTACAAATACCACCCTCTAAAGGGCATGAAGAGACATTCAACACTGAACAACCCAGTCTGTCAGAGTTATTTTATTTATTTTATTTTGTCACATTTAGCCTGGGTAGATAATTCAGTGTTCAGACACTGCTTTCCAATGATGCCCAGGGATCCAGTACGAATTAGGACAGCCAGGGGTTTTCACCCTAACAGCTATCTTCAGAAATGAAGAAATGCCAGTGCTCCAGGTACCAATCGAATCCCCCGCCTAGTGTGGAAAATGCCCTAGAACAACCCGGCTACTACACGAAGTTGTTTGCAATATGTGTAGAACCTGTGGGCTAGATCGGGATAAACCATCCTTAAGAGGAGAACACTAGTGATCCCTCCTGCTTCAGGCCCATCACACGGAAGAATTCTAGTGGTATCCTCGGAATAGGTATTCTCGCTCAAAGAACCATCAATACCTGACAGAAAACAGTTATATTGACCAATCTATTCAAAAGGCTTTCATGGAGAAAATATTAGGATGCGTGGAAGACACAGAAGCACTAACTGAAATCTCCAACATGTCAAAAAGAATGGTAAACCAATTGTGAAACATGACCGGACCTGCAAAATGCATTTGGTACTGTACCACACAACCTTGTACAGTTTGCATTGGAGTGGTATCATGTTCCAGAACACATTGGAAAGATCATATTTAAGTACTATGATGAGCTGTTCATATGTATCAAAACAACTGAATGGACAACTGACTGGATACAGTGTATGATAGGAGTCTTCAAAGGCTGCCAACTCTCCCGCATCCTGTTTTTCCATCTGCGTCTTGATCTCCTAGACCAGTCCAAACACCTCGGGTACTGCATCAGTAGATCTGACATAATATCATCATATCTGCCAAGGTATACGCAGATGACCTGACCCTCGTAGCTAGGAGCCCAGAAGGATTTCAAGAACTTGTAAATACAGTGAACAGCTTCCTCAAGTGGACGCGAACCAAGAAATCCACTCCAAGCAAATGCAAGTCTCATAGTCCACTCAATCTATGCAAAATACTAGGTACACCTGGACAAAATTGCTACAGAAGGTTTTCTTGCTGCAACTAGCAGTAAAAGATCTCCCAAACAAAATATCAAAAAGGTAGAAAAAGGGAAGCCTGGCAAGACATGCTAATTTGCATTTATCTTACGTGGACGTATACGCCCATATTTTATACAAAGGTATAAATGCATGTTTAGGGAGATTTTCCATTTTCTGTTAGTATTTGAACATGTTTTGCATGGCTATGCCTGAAAGGTGCGTAGCACTTCCAATTGATATATTAAAAGTGGAAAGTGATGGTCATTATTCAAGATGGCCGCAATTTTCCCGCCAAAATTAATTTTGCGTTCTAGATGATTTGTCAGACTGCAATCGGGATGGGGGGATCTTTATTTAGCAAATTATTATCAGAGAGTATTTAATCAAACACATCATGGGTCAACTGGTGCCGGGGGCACTCCCTATGCGAAGTGATGGGTATATGTGCCTCGGCCAGGTGAAAAATAGGGTCCTTTCCCGGGTCCTTTCATATAAAATGTACCCAAAAATAAAGGGTAATTCGGTACACAAGCTGAATAAAAATGGGGTAATCCAGTATAACAATTTAAGAAGGGGGCCAATGATGTTAAAACCTGAAGTTAAAATAGGAAGTGCCTCTTTTCCAGAGTTCAAATTGCCATGAAATTATAAAATTGCTGCCACGAAATTATAAAATTGTTAAAAATGTGCACTTAGGTTGCGAAAATTTTGAATTTGGGTGTTTAAATTCTTTAAAAAAGTGGATAATTTCACGGAAACTTGTGATAAAAGTGGATAGCAGGAAAAGAAGAAAATGGGGCAATTGAGTCAGTCATTTGGTAATACTCTGGGTAGGACAGCAGCATAAAAAGGCGGTCAAGCATTCTAGACGTCACCAAAGTCAGCATCTCACAGATCTTGACTGCGCAGCTCTAACAGGGGATGTGATATGTGCTGCACAAGATCTACTACAAAGCATCATTTGAGAATGCTGCAGATAAAGTCAGCCTACATCTAAATGCCAAAGAGACGGAATGGAATACATGACCGTCAATGAGGAAGAGAATCATCAACCTATCTGCCCTACACACGGTACCCAACTAGCTCCAACTCAAAAAAAGTTAGACCTCAAGTATCTCGGGTCCTATGTTGGAGAGCAAGAAAGACTCCAGAGTTAAAGGCCTGATTGCTAATAGCATCGTCCCCATACTCCAATATTTTACCGGAATTTGTCAACATTTTGGTATATGAAGAAAGCTACTATTTTTCTCATTTACCCTGTGAAATCTTAGAGCTAAATGATATTTGGTTTGGAAGTTATAAGCGAAAATGTACCACATTTTGGTCGACCGATATTAATTTTACATATATGGGGCTAAGAAATCATGTTTTTAGCTCTCACATGAAAACGGGTTGAAATATCAGCGCAAAACTCTACAGACGGGGTTTAGGGGTGAAGACCATTCTATCAAGATGAAAAACTTATTTACTTAAATCGGGTCGTCCTCTTTTAATATATTAAATAATAACCAAATTAAAGGCAAACATGGCACATAGGTTTTATGCAAATTAGCATGTCTTCCCAAGCTTCATTGTTTCTACCTTTTTGATATGTTGTTCGGGAGGGTTTGTACAACAAGTTACAGCAAGAAATCTTCTGTAGCAATTTTGTCTAGGTCATACCGTAGATTGAGTGGACTATCATGCCATAAAGAAGTGTGTCCCCAACGCAGAACAAAAGCACCAAGGACACAAAACGCATTACGTGGCATATGATACCGGTCTAGAAATAGACGGACAGCAGATTGCTTATATCCACATTTAACCCATGCTGTTCCTTGGGAAGCTGATCTATAACGACCTGAAGGACAATAACATTAGAGACATGGTCATTACAAAACTGATTCAAACTGGTTCAAACTACCAATGCAAGCCTGGGCTTATGAAGCTATGGATACACAATAATGATATTGTACCCAAACTGACATGGGATTTCACCATCTATAACTTCCCAATTTCTTACGAAAGTCTGAAAGCTACTTGAATCAAATACCTGAAGTGCCATCTAAACAAACAAAGATGGATGTACACAGAAATTCTACAGAAAATGCATGGAAAGTAAAATGACAAAAGCCAGATGGACTGATGTAAATTAGAACAGAAAGAACGCCATCTAATTTTGAATGAAATGGCTAGAGGTCAGACGGACAGAGCTGGTCTTGGTTATAAAAAGAACTAAAAGCTGATCAAAGACATGAGTCGTCAAGAACAAAGGAAATGCCTCACCGGACAAGTAAAAGATATATATGAGGAAGACATGTTGGTCTACCTTTACGGATGTGCGAAACAAGGGCATGATCAACTTCGCTCCCTGCCAATCTGAAGCTGTGGGGAAAGACCAATCTAGGACTCTGCAGATTATGTAACCATCGTCATTGCACACTGTTCCACATCCTCAATGGTTGTAGGTACTCATTACAAAGCTGAAGATACGACTGGCGCCATGACCAAACACTGAAAGCAATCTCCACAGGTCTGGCACCGTACGTCGTAGAGGCAAACCAGAAAGAAATCATCACACCTGAGAATCCGAACACCATCTCTACAATAGGCTTTCGCACAGCTGATAGTACAACCTATCGAATTCCAGTCTTACCAATGCATAAGACAGAGCCAACCAACATTCTGAAGTAGGCCAATGACTGGATATTCCTGATGGATGAGGAAAACAAACAAAGAGTGAGCCTTCCAGAAATCACTGAGTCAGCTAAGAGATCTGATATCACCATCTTTTCTACCAAAACAAAGACGGTGATGATGGAGGAGATATCCGATGCATATGCTAGAAAGTAGAGCAATTACCAAGATCTAGTGGCTCACTGTGAAACAGAGGATGGCGTACATACTACTTACCATCAGAAGTAGAAAGCAGAGGTTTCTGTAATACATTGGTCAATAAATGCCTGGAATCCTTGGACATTTCTTACGGAAAGAGGAAGGCTATAACTGATAGAGCAGGCAAAATTGCACTCAGAGAATTATGTCATTTGGCTCAGCAGATGCTCAAAGGCATTCAGACAGATGGAGCTAAAAGCAACTCCACCAATATGCGCTTAGGGAAATTGATTGGTTGAGCACTCACAAAACTACATTTAACCCGCCAAAGTCTGGTCCAAAGCCCAGAGACCTCAGAATACACTAATCTAGACAAAGAGATGCTGCATAAGCTGAATTTCTCCCTAAAAGTCACCCTCCCAGAGAGAGATATACCAGGAGTGGTTATCTTAAAACGGGTAAAGTAGTGCTGGTGTTCTACCAATGAACTATTCCTCCATCCAAATGACATCGCTATCTTTTCGTGTGGTTTAAGTGCAAACCACCTAAAATGGCAAAAATATATAAAATAGTCGAGGTATCGATTAGGAAATCAAGGTGGCTCTTATCGTCTGCAAAAGGTTATATTTCTAATAGGCATGTACGAGGTCACAGCAGCCAGCAAAGTCCCGCTGTGCATGGATTACACCAACATCAGGTCACGCACTGCTGTCATTTCAAAACACGGACATTTCGCATTTCCCAAGAAAAATCGATGACCGTGTAGGAATTATTTTGTCTAAAATGGTTCCTTTTATACCACCCGAAACCGTTCAACAGAAAAACTTCTAACCGGTCACATATTTTTGTTTTAAAACTTTATAATTAAACCCGAATATCAAATGTCCACAGACGCCTACTAATGTATGTTGAAGAGACTCTTATTTGAACAATGACATTCATAACAATAGCTCAGCGGGATGTTGTCGGCTGCTGTGGTACGAGGTGGTCTGTTTTGTGAGCAGTAAGAATTTTAACAAATTCAATTCATGTATCAAACGTTATAGAAAAAATAATCTAGTGTGCTGAATATGTCGGTTTTGTTTTGTTTCCAAGTATATCTTTTATCATTACACTGTTTCAACCTTCATGTGTAGGTATTAATAACCCGGTGAAAAGTACATTCACGTTTTTGCATTACGCAAGCCGTCAAAGTTCAAAGTTATAAAATTAAAATTATAATTCATTTATTATATTACACAGAATAAAATTATTTACAAATATAATTTTCAATATCAACAGAGCTTGACCGGATAGTTATTTTGGAAGTTGGTAGTCCTTAATTTGAAGCTGCACTGGATGTGCTTAAAATATTATTATCTTCTCACATTTTTCCGGCTACGAAAATACAATAGCGTGCTTTTTATTTCCGTTTTTTGTTTTTGTCTTCACCGCTTCACTGTGTCATCATTTTTGTGTTGTAGGGGAAAGAGCGTTTTCGGGCGTATTTCATCAGACGACTTATCTGAAGACTGCGAGTTTGCATCGTCAATTTCTTCCTCTGAATTGTCCTCTACATTAAAAAACAGACGACTGCGATCATTCACTTTTTGCGAGAAGACAATGATCAATAAGCTATGTGCTAGAGCAGATGGCTCTTTAACATACAAATTTGGGTGTCCGTCCAGCCATTTACCCTAATGATGCGAAGTATATGTTCAGAGGTCTTCACTGGGGTAGATATATGAGACGAGGCGCTTTGAGGATGGGGACGTAGGTATATTTGGAAAGGATGTACAGTTAAAGCATTTAGGGCCTTTGTCTTTGTCTGGAGAGTTGAACTTCATAATTATGTCCCGTTTCTCACACTAAATATTCGAATATTTACGAAGATGCCCGATTGACCATTGTAAGACAGTGACGTCAATTTTCATATCTATCTCTAGGGGTTCAGTAGACAGGGAATGTGCATGTTCACATCTGGGTTTGTGTTAAAAGCCAGCTTTTTTCAAGGGGGGGGGGGGGCAAAGGGGCACATTATTTTCAGGGGGCAAGCATATATTAAAATATGTTAAAAACCATAATTAAAAAAAAAATCAATAATTTTTCAGGGGGGCAAGAGGGGGGGGGAGCAGTCCCCACGGGGGGGGCAGATCCCCACAGGGGCAGCTGCCCCCCTCTGGCTACGCCACTGGCTGTTTCATTTATTTTCGCAAAATAAATCAAAAGATATCAACGGCGATACAGTTTTGACCACTAGATTTGGATTATTTTTCACTATCTACATCCTGTGTAAATTTTACGAAATTTTACAAATGGATTTTTTTACAAACTGGTTTTCTTTCTATGGAGAAGGCGCATAAAGAGGAAGCTATAACATTCAAATCACGACCTCTGTAGGCCTATATGGCAACTTCCAGACAATGGATTTCTTTCTGAATTTTGCAGAGGTAATAGTTCTTGCATGTCTCTACTGTCTATATCAGTTGTCAAAAACTGTGTCGCCTCTACCTTTTAAAAATTGTTTGAAGATTAAAGAGACAATACGCATGGGGGTCAGACAATACGCCATGGGTCTTCAAAACAGCTGTAGATGTTTACAAGTTATTGTGGGTCCCCGATCTTTGGCTTTGTGACGGAAGACAGGACTATCATAGTCTCAAAACGGTTTAGCAAATGAAATTACCCAAATTTCTCGACGGCGTATACACGCCACTTTGTGATATTCTATGTATACTTAGTCTAGTATTGTGTCTGTCTAGAGCATGGCGAACACGTTTAAATCACAGATCTTATGTCTTCCTTGTAATTCAACAGATGCAGCTGCCAAAGCACGGGCTTTAACTTTTGTCGAAGCCAAATTAATTATCCCACATGGATGCGGTTTTCTTAGCCGGGTGTTTGCCATTACTCCGAGTATATCACTGAGTTTGATGTGGCTAGAGTGAGAATGCTGCATCGGGAGGCTATAATAATGGGAGAGGAAACTCACCCTGCTTGAGTGAGGCCTCGGTCCGGCTATCCCACAATTTTTGAGGGCAGTATTCAAATCATGCTGGTGGACTTTGATGGGACCTATAAGAGTGATCCAAATTGTAACGTTTTTACATGTTCAATGACGCTATTAAAGAAGGTAAAATGTAAATCTTTATCTCACAAGTATTGTTTTCTTTTTTCCTGATTTTAAGATGATGAAATCGAGATTTGTTGGATATAACTTTCCGTATTTGTTACAATCACGAGCAATCTTGTAGGACTTTCACTAGTCTGCGTACGTCATTATCATAACCAAGCGATCCCCACAACTACGCGGGGGGTGCGTATAACAGCGGTTCCGTCTTGTACGTGGCTGTATAATATAGGATGGTTTCAAGGGCATGGCCTGCATTAGAATTTAACGACCAGAGAGAGACGAACTTTTGTGAAAAGATCGCGTTCATTTACGCGTTGCGATCGATGTATAAGGTAAAGCGTTCGAGATGGCGCCTGCAGTAGTACCAAGACTATATATTGCGCCCATTTTCAACACCAGGCGTTGATGTTAAAAGAATAAAAACAAACGAGTCTCAGATAGAATTTACGCAAACAATTACATTGCCGAAGACTAGTATTAACTACTTGAGGGAGTTTTAAATGAAATACAGAAAAAAAATTATTGTGCACAAAAATAAAAGATGAGCCCATGTAGCAACCCATAAATCCACATTCTCAGGATAACCAATAAGGCAATACCTTTCACATAACAGGCAAAGCGCTGGATTGAATAAAATCGTACCTTTGGTATGCCACAGAGCTCAGTGGTTGGGCCATTATTCTTTTTCGTCTACATGTATTCGTTTGGTATTGATTTCATCATCCGCAAACATAGTGGACGATTGCATTTTCTATTGATTAGCCAGGTAAGCCCAGCTGGGGTTGAAAAGCGTTGGTATTGCAGATAGGCGGGATGTATGAATGGGGTGCAGTGAGCGGACTGATTTTAAGTCATGGACGGGTCTACGGCTCATCGCTCGGACACGCAACTTTATGCTCCTTTAGTAATTACAGACTCGTGTGCTCTATGGATTTGGATATGTCCTATACATTCTATTCTAGTATTTAGTTATTCCTTTACCTCGAATTATCAATTAATGTTGGTATACTATACTTAGTTAGGGCCGCCTCGTCTCCATTTAGTACCCCCTCCCTTCCTCCCTTTCTCTCTTTCATTTTCCCTATTGGTATTGACCCGAGTTACTGGTAAATCGACCAATTTGAAATGGCTTTGTTGATTATGGTGAAGGATACATACACTGAGAATTCCAGTGCTTCCTTTCTATTGATGAAGTCAGAGATGGCTTACTGAAGTTTAAATTGATTAATGTATTGCGATTTGTGTTATACTGTTGAAACAGTATAACATGAGGTGGTGGGTGTTGTGCTAACCTGGTCGACTGTACGACCTGTTTTGTTTGCATTAAGTTGTACCATGAGGGTGAATAATTGCATTCAGCTTTTCAGAGAACCGTGAGCTGCTGTGTATGTATCGGTATGTAACTTAATGCGTAAGTTCTTCAGATAATCATGATCTGTTCAGGTATGGTGACCTAAATGGAGAGGTTCATTTTATTTCAGTTATAACAATCGGTTTATAACAGGATGCCAAGGGTGATATAAATTTTCAAAATTTGTGTTTATTGAGGTTAGTATCGTGATGGAGACCCGCCACATCCTTTCGCCGATTTTATGATCGAATGTCCAAAACTGATCGATGGCGATGGGTTGAGTTTGTTCATATGACAGTATATTAATGACATTATAAAAACCAACTGTTTTTCCAGTCCCATTTGTCGTTTGCAGCATTCACGGTTGAATATTTGGATTCAGACAGTATCTGTATAGCGTATGATCCAGTGGACGTTTTTGACACCTATGAGATGTCTCTATGCATTGTTTTGAGGTCAACTCAATATTAGATCTCAAGGTACCGGTTTCTATAGGGCCCATCGATATGCTGATCTGTCGATGAGCTACTCTTTTATTTCGGTAGGAAATGCCTTGAGAACCTGCGTGTGCTTACAGTTGAATTGATGTTTTCATGAGTATTTCCCGTAGGGTGGATTTACTTTATCTTTGAATGGCACCACGGACCAAGTGTAATGTTATGATTCTAATAGTACAATTTTAATCCCAAATTGAAATACATATATAGCACTTATGCGGAGACCAGAATGAGCCGCAATGGTAGAGGGTGGCCCTGAAGAAGATAGAGAAATAAATACAGTTCTTTCGCTAGTCTATAGTTTATCGTTTTATGGATTGTTTTATCCTGGGCAGAGAGGTAAGGTCTTTTGTTTGTTGTAACATATTGTGGAAAGCGTTATTGTCGATTTTTTACGTGGAAGAGAGATAAAGAGCATTTATAGTTTCCATTTATTTTCCAATCCATGAGAAAAATTTGGCGTCACAGCGGGCCCTGGTATTATATCATAGTCTACCGTGTTTATATTTATCATGTGTGTCCTAGGACATGACTTTGAAGTTGAAGTTTAACAATTAAATATTTTGTTTATTGAAGGACTGATGCCCTAGAAGGTAGCTGGAAGGTTAGCGTGTGCATGACTCGATAACCTTTCACGTTTGGGTTTCATTTGAAAGGTTCGGATCCGTGTTGGGTCTCTTGATCGATTCTTATGCGTTAGTCTGTGGTGGGTTTTTATTTTCTGCTTAATTGTCTTTGAGACTGGAATAACTAATAGCCACTGGCATAAGTTTTTATTTCAGTGTGAGGATCGCGATTTTTGGTAGTTCATGTAGGCCTATATCCGAACGGCCCTGGGGAAAGCCGACAGTCGCCGCAATAAGTGAGTAGCGGTGTTTTTGTTTCAGTTCTAGGTAAAATTTCCCACTTAAACCCGGCAGGGTTTTTTATAGCGATTGATGGACGTGTGGTATTCTATTTTATATGAATATTAATCCATAAAAATTTTATTGTTCGGTACCTGTTTGCCACGGTTTATTCTGAAGTAATGTAACAATGCTAAAGAGTTTATTTCAGGTTGATTGCCGTTGACTGCAACAATTGTAGTCGCTGGGCTTATTTTGATTGCAGTTAAAGTGAATGAGTTTTCAATGATATCCATAGTATAAGGTTTTCGTTTGAATGACTAGAACGTTACATAGCCACTGCGCATAATCCTAATAGCAAAGAACATGTATTTCAGCGGGGTTCAGTTGTGTTGGTTGTTCCACAACTGTGATCGATCTAGCTGTGTAGATATATTGTAGGTAAGATTCTGTTACGATATTTATTTAGTTTCCTCAACTTAATACATTACCACGGTTTATTCTGGGATGGAATTAAAGGTTAGTTTTATTTTTGCTTGAGAACTCGGAGAACAGCGTGATTGGGTGCCGCAACAATTTTTAGATGTGGGAATAAAATTTGATTGCACATGAGGTTGATGTGTATCCCAGTCCCTGAGCGCTCACATTTTTCTTTATAGCCTTTGGATTTTTTTAGCATGTTTAGAGAAGAACAGAAACAGATATATGTATGGAGTTTATATCAGAGTTACTTCGAGTGTATAGTATTTGGTTGACTTGCACTTTGTAGCCTCGAGGACGTATTTGTAAAAAAGTGAAGGAGTGTAATTTGGTTGTGATCATCCTGTGATGTGGTATGGTTGTCTGAACCATGGGATAGCCATGGGCATGTACTGAGAGCAGGGTAAGGAGTTGTAATTGCCTGATTCACCCCTGAGATGTTGATGGTTGTCGAACCTATATAGCAACTGGGCTTATATACGAGAAAAGGAAGAGCTTTTCTTGAACAGGGTAAGGAGTTGTAATTCCGCTGTGAATCTGAGATGAGTGTTGAATGCAATACGTTTTAGCCTTCGGGGTCTCTTCTGGAACTATAGTGTGTGAAAAAGTATGAGTGTTTCGTTGAGTGTCTTCTGTATTCGTATGGTTGTCTGCAACCACGCAACCATTGGTCGAAAAACCTGGACATGGTTAAGGGTTGTAATTCCAAAATGGATAACTCTGAGTTCGTTGAGTAGTTGTTTTGAACATGTACCTTAGCCCACGGGCGGATACCGAGGGATTCGAATCAGGGTAAGGAGTATTATTCAGCTGGGTTACTCTAGAATCGTGTAGGTAGTCTGAATCAGTACAGCCAATGCGGAGAATACGGCGTATAGGTAATGGAGTTATTACGCGGGGTTAACTCTGTGATTTGTTTGGTTGACGCAAAAAAAAAAAAAAAAAAATTGGTGCAACCATAGTGGCAGCTCATGCAAATACTGAGAACAGGGTGGGAGTTGTAATTACGCTGGGTTAATCCTGAGATTGTTGAGTTATTGACTGGATCGTTTAAGCCTCTGTGTCTATTCTGTGAATATAGTGTAAGGAGTTGTAATTCCCGCTGGGTTTCTCGTTAACACTAGATATATTAAGAGCTTTGGTATGAGCTGATATGGCATAGGTAAAGTATCGCTATCTGTACTTCTACACCTGAGGTGGTTGTTTGATGGCCACATCATTTTCAGCCGCTAGGCAGGCATTCTCAAACGAGTAAAGAGGGGGGGGGAAGGGGGGATGAGGAGTCGTTTTCTATTCAGTTAACTCTTGAGATCAGGTATAAGCGAGGAATTGGAATCCTCTTGGGTATTTGTGAAAGCAGATATGAGGAAGTTTTAGTCATTCTTTACTCCAGAATACACCTTTTCCCATCACGATGAAGCTTATCTTCGTCTGGTAAGGTGTCACAACATTGCGGCGTTCGTCTGGACGCAGACTGTGTCTTTGTGTATAGGCCTATTGTGTGCTTATGTTTCAATGATTGTGATGGGATTTCAGAGAAACGTATGTTGGGTTTATTTATCTCTGGTATTGCTATTTCATTGTTTAGCATTTAAAAGCATATGTCCACATGGACGTGGGGTCTTTAAAATTCAGAGGGTTTGTGGCACTCCTTGTTGATGTACCGCGATTGCTTGTTAATGTCCGGGAATCGATATTCTGTGGTTCTTAGAGGAAGTACAGTTCTTGAGAATGAATGAACGCATATGTGCAAGTTGATCTTTTGATGGCGTTATTTGCCATGATAGTGTGTTCATGCCTGTAGGAGAGGCGGAATTTGTTCGAATTTTTATTTTTTTTAGAAGTCTTTTCATAGCATAATTATATTGGTATGTCTTGTTTCTGAATTTACTTGAGCATGTTTGCAGCCTTCAGGGGTTTGTCCTTATTTACATTTGTTCAGCAATTAACAAGAAAGCGGGTGTTACGCGAGATCTGTTCAGGACGGATTGATATTGTAGTCTAATCATTACGGAGTTCGTATGCATCGGATAATGAGCAATGTGGATTAATTTAGTATATTATTCTGCTGCCAGTTCCGGATTACATAAGTGACTGATGTCTCTTGTTATGATTGCCGTACTCATGTGTATGAGTTCCTACCACGGATATAAAGTAGTTTAGATAGTATGATTTTGGGCATGACTTTTTCCAGCAGTACCTAAGATTTTGGGGGGGGGGACACAAGCTTATGTCCTTTGAGCCACGATTTCAGCTGCAGGTTGGGTTTTCCCTTTAGTGCCGAGTATTTAAACGTTGTTTTTTGTTTATTATTTCTTTACCCTGGGTCCATCTTCAGAGAAACGTAAGTATTCCTCTGTTCTTCATATGGCCCAGCAAACATAGAAAAATCATTAAATATTAAAAAATTCTTAAAATAACATTATTAAAAAAATACACAATATTGCTAACGTAAATTACAATCTTTACAGGAAGGTATGTAATAAACTTATACATTATTATGCAACAAAATCACCAGGATTATAATCTCAAAAGACATTTTTTAAATACAAATTAACATAATGGTAAAATCACAAACTCTCCATGTTAAAAATAACATATCAAATTCAAAGGATAAATTAGTAAAATTTACTTATTACTGATTGAATTTTCACATAATACACACATAAAATATAAATAGCTTGATTTATGGTGATGGATTTTGTTTGTTTTGAAGTCTGAGACAGAGATGGTATTGGGAGTGAAATTGATTTGGGTAGTTATTCAATTTTTAGCCCCCCCTATATGGAAGGAACGCCTACCAAATTCGAGGGCCGGTTATTATTTGATTTTACCGTAAAGTTGCTAAACGAACGGTTCCTATGGAATGCGGAATCAGAAAGTGTAAATTATTGCACAAATTGGCAGGGGCCAGCCCGCTATACATTTGTAGACAGCGAGGGCAATATGGTATATGCCTTCGCTTTACTAAGGCTTCCCGTCCCATGTTCTCACGTAGCTAGATTGATGTGTTTTACAGGAACCCGTTCCGTATATAGCCCTGGCCGATCGAATTTGAAGACGTTCAATCTTATCCTGAAGAGTCATATTGCAGTTACCCCAAACAGCATCACAATAATCACGCTTTGGTAACACCAAGGATTTATGAAGGATAAGGTTTTCAACTGAAAGGTAGGTTCTTAATCTGTGCAAAAGACCAATATATTTGGAAGTTGAAGTTGTCATAGGTGATATGGCAATTCACAGACAATGTTGGATCAAAATGAAGCCCAAACTCATCAAACAAAGTTCTATGGTGATGACTTTGCTTAGCAGCAGCACATTTGTGGAAAAAAACTCCCTATCAGTATCCGCTTAGCTCGTCAGCAACTTTTTCAAGTCACGTCTGACGGACATCCTATTACACAACATTTTGGCTCCTGATAGTATCTGATTTCTGATGCAGTCAATCAATAATTATCATCTGTGATTTTTTTTCATTCTGTTTCTTATGCTCTACCGAATCCAATTCGGTTGCCTAAGAAGTTGTTTTATAGGTGAGGTAGGGTTAGAGGGATCTGAATCCAGGAAAGATCAAGACTTAACCGATGTCGATGTCGCTGTGGGGTTCATACACACAGATCCTCACAGCTGACGATTCAGGTGTATCCCCATATGTTTCCTTAGTATGGGGGCAACTTGGGTTGCTTTTCCTCTTCTATCGTGCACGATCTAAATGCTTGAATTTCCACTTAAATTTAAAGTGTTTTGAATTGTGTATAATTGATGTATATCATTGTTTTTTAACATTAGATTTTATCTATTTTGTATTGTCGTATTGATATTTTGTAATATTGCTCCTTTCTGTGAAGGCGCCTAGAGGATCTGGTAGTAGGCGCGATATCAAGATTGTTTTATTATTATATTATTATATATCCTTTTGGAACTCCAAATTTCACATCCATCCATTCTGAGAAAGTTTTCTCCACCTATTTTTGTTACTGTTTCTGTTGAAAGATATATTTGAACCAAGGTCTAGCTCCAGTGGTAGGCCCTCGGTCCGGTGATTTTTTTGCAGTATTTTCAAGCGGTTGGCCCTTGCTCTGCCGTTCTTTAAATCTTGACGTGGGGAGCATATAAGTGAAGTACGTTTGTTTATGTTTTTCCCGTGGGATTTTTGGCCAAAATTGATTTATGAGCTTACTTTGCAATTTTGGGGTGGCTGATTTCAAAAATCTTAGGGGTGCCAGACATTTTTTTCAACCACGCCTTCAGTCGCCATTTGATTTCCAATGGCCGCCATTTTTTCAGTATTCCTTTTTGTCCTATATCTCGGTTAGGGAGCAACTAGAGGGTAAAATTGTGGCAATACCCAGTTTGTGATACCAGGGTTCCATTGAAACAACCTGTCTACTTGTAACTGATTGGTTTGGCTGCCATCTTGAATTTCAAAATGCCGCCAGTTTTTAAATTATTTATTGTTCCTATATCATGGCGTGTGAGCAACGTGAAGAGAAAAGACTGGTGGGCAATACCCATGTTTTGTGATAACCTAGTGATTCCATTAACAGACTGGCTACTGTATCTAATTTGCTTGGCCGACATATTGGAATTTCAAAATGCCCCATATCTATATACACTTGATTTAAAATCTCAGCATACTAGTAATAAAGCAGTCTAAAAATGGTAGCATTGCATGTACATTGTACTATGATGATAATTCCCAATCACTAGATCACCACTGTCCTGCCTATTATTTCAATAGCAAACTTCTCAAGCACCATGGAAGATTTCTACGATTTTAAACACTACCTTGAAAGGAACTGACTTTGATCTTGGGATTGTCTTTTCAGTACATGAAGATTATTTTCAACCATACTGCGTTATGTTCGGAAACTTTATTTGGGTGTAGGCAATTAATCAATAATATTTCGTGAAGCGAAAGAAGTTAATACTATCATGTTATTCACCTTTTGAGACAGACAAAAACTTTTATCATGCAAACTTGACTAAAATGCGAAGGAGATATATATTTTTTTGCATTCCATCAAAATAACAGACCATAGGCTATTGAAGATTCCATTAGAGGCTTACATACTACCATGTGTTACCCCTACCTAGTGATAGCACATAAGTCCTTAGGCATGTGGTATAGAGTATACTCGTCTATGGAGCTGAGACTTGGACCATTACCCAAAAGCTTGAGGACATGCTCAATGCCTATTATATAACACTTTTCTTAAAAAAGATACTTAACGAATCAGTTGGAGATAATCATATTTCCAACAATGAGGTTATGGACATAATACCACTCCTATCAAAAACCATTAAAAGAGACGTCTTCATTTGCAGGTCACTGCATGCTGACAACTGACCAACCTATCGCTCACCTAGCCGTGGCAGGAACCTTAGTTATCCTGACGGATGTCATTGCTAAAGATAGTGGCTTGTTGCAAGTGAATCCCGCAACTTGTGAAGGATAAAGCAACTGGGTACAAATTTGTCCTCAGCTGCTTTTGACCGTTCCGTCACGACGACAGATATGATGATAGTCAGGATAGCCTTCTGGACCTACGTTGTAATCAATTGTGTTACAAAAGTCCACTGCATTTACACGACGATGTGCTTTGGCCAAATGTGCTGCACTTGCTGTTCTTGACATACGCCATGCACAAAAGTTGTCAAAGAACATTTAACATGCTGCCTAGTCGAAACTATCTTCACAAAATTTTCTGGAATACACCCATTGCGTCACAGCTTGAATCTAGGCTTTAAATTTATCCTACTCTTTAGATAGGCCAAGCCAATTTTCTCCCTCCCGAATCCGTAGCTCTAAAAGCGGCAGACCTGTAAACCTATTTTGTAATATTGCTCCTTTCTGTGAAGGCGCCTAGAGGATCTGGTAGTAGGCGCGATATCAAGATTGTTTTATTATTATATTATTATATATCCTTTTGGAACTCCAAATTTCACATCCATCCATTCTGAGAAAGTTTTCTCCACCTATTTTTGTTACTGTTTCTGTTGAAAGATATATTTGAACCAAGGTCTAGCTCCAGTGGTAGGCCCTCGGTCCGGTGATTTTTTTGCAGTATTTTCAAGCGGTTGGCCCTTGCTCTGCCGTTCTTTAAATCTTGACGTGGGGAGCATATAAGTGAAGTACGTTTGTTTATGTTTTTCCCGTGGGATTTTTGGCCAAAATTGATTTATGAGCTTACTTTGCAATTTTGGGGTGGCTGATTTCAAAAATCTTAGGGGTGCCAGACATTTTTTTCAACCACGCCTTCAGTCGCCATTTGATTTCCAATGGCCGCCATTTTTTCAGTATTCCTTTTTGTCCTATATCTCGGTTAGGGAGCAACTAGAGGGTAAAATTGTGGCAATACCCAGTTTGTGATACCAGGGTTCCATTGAAACAACCTGTCTACTTGTAACTGATTGGTTTGGCTGCCATCTTGAATTTCAAAATGCCGCCAGTTTTTAAATTATTTATTGTTCCTATATCATGGCGTGTGAGCAACGTGAAGAGAAAAGACTGGTGGGCAATACCCATGTTTTGTGATAACCTAGTGATTCCATTAACAGACTGGCTACTGTATCTAATTTGCTTGGCCGACATATTGGAATTTCAAAATGCCCCATATCTATATACACTTGATTTAAAATCTCAGCATACTAGTAATAAAGCAGTCTAAAAATGGTAGCATTGCATGTACATTGTACTATGATGATAATTCCCAATCACTAGATCACCACTGTCCTGCCTATTATTTCAATAGCAAACTTCTCAAGCACCATGGAAGATTTCTACGATTTTAAACACTACCTTGAAAGGAACTGACTTTGATCTTGGGATTGTCTTTTCAGTACATGAAGATTATTTTCAACCATACTGCGTTATGTTCGGAAACTTTATTTGGGTGTAGGCAATTAATCAATAATATTTCGTGAAGCGAAAGAAGTTAATACTATCATGTTATTCACCTTTTGAGACAGACAAAAACTTTTATCATGCAAACTTGACTAAAATGCGAAGGAGATATATATTTTTTTGCATTCCATCAAAATAACAGACCATAGGCTATTGAAGATTCCATTAGAGGCTTACATACTACCATGTGTTACCCCTACCTAGTGATAGCACATAAGTCCTTAGGCATGTGGTATAGAGTATACTCGTCTATGGAGCTGAGACTTGGACCATTACCCAAAAGCTTGAGGACATGCTCAATGCCTATTATATAACACTTTTCTTAAAAAAGATACTTAACGAATCAGTTGGAGATAATCATATTTCCAACAATGAGGTTATGGACATAATACCACTCCTATCAAAAACCATTAAAAGAGACGTCTTCATTTGCAGGTCACTGCATGCTGACAACTGACCAACCTATCGCTCACCTAGCCGTGGCAGGAACCTTAGTTATCCTGACGGATGTCATTGCTAAAGATAGTGGCTTGTTGCAAGTGAATCCCGCAACTTGTGAAGGATAAAGCAACTGGGTACAAATTTGTCCTCAGCTGCTTTTGACCGTTCCGTCACGACGACAGATATGATGATAGTCAGGATAGCCTTCTGGACCTACGTTGTAATCAATTGTGTTACAAAAGTCCACTGCATTTACACGACGATGTGCTTTGGCCAAATGTGCTGCACTTGCTGTTCTTGACATACGCCATGCACAAAAGTTGTCAAAGAACATTTAACATGCTGCCTAGTCGAAACTATCTTCACAAAATTTTCTGGAATACACCCATTGCGTCACAGCTTGAATCTAGGCTTTAAATTTATCCTACTCTTTAGATAGGCCAAGCCAATTTTCTCCCTCCCGAATCCGTAGCTCTAAAAGCGGCAGACCTGTAAACCTATTTTTTTCGCTCCACTGTGCAACACCTGCACGTATGTCAATTCTGCGTTTCGCTTTTTCTTTTCCAGTGATGAAGTGAAGCTCGCTAGGAAGGTTGTTGGTTTGTGTGGAATACGTTGATATGCCAACTAAGCTCTTTGCTCTTGTCATTTGGGATTAGAAGAAGAGGCATGGAGAACAGTGATTTGCGGAATAACAGAAAATGATAAGCTGTTTCCAAGTTTGGTCCACGAACTAGATTTGTGAATGAATGCCTGACATAGTCCACCACGAATAACCAGATTTTAGAGCTTCCAAGGTTTCTTGGTCATTACAAATTCTTTTTGGGCAAGACAAATTTGTATAAGTCGAGTATATTTTTAGAGATCATAGGCAGTAGTTTTCACACTTGCTGTCCCCCAAGGGCAACCGAGACCAAGCCCCACGCTCCCCTGTGTACTTGCTGCTGGAATCAAAGTAGAATCTCTACTGTTTCATATAACTCAAGAATTCTTTTGCCATCTGCGGAAGGTCTTGACCAAGTGGCAGCTCGGATCTGATCTCTGAAGATTTACTTGACCGTACCTCTTCAAAGACACCCACCATATATTCTTGTGTCATATTGAAGCCTATTGTTGGAGTTCGTGACATTCAGGCTTATGGTGTACAAATTTTTGTAGCTGCAAAGTTGCTTCAAAGAGGAGGTCATAGTGAAAACCATGATATTGGTTACATTGGGTACTCTACAACCACGCTTAAACACTTTCCTTAAAGATGTGATGGATTGGCGATGGTGATTGGTGAATGAAGCGCAGCTTCAGTGCTAATGGATTCAAGATATTTTGCGATAGCATGAATGAAGCAACAGAAGGCATGAACCTCCCAACTCTCAAAGCCAGTTGTAGTTCCTGTTGAAGATTGCAATTCATTGCTCTTTCGTGCAGTCAATATCAGTGTTATGACAGCTTTGTGATAAGGACCTACAACAAAAGTTGATATCCCTTGAGCAAGGCAAAAGCACTGTAGGCTTGTAGAGGGCAGTATAATCAGTTTGAGGACCTCCTTACCAAATCTGGTTTCCATGGATGGTATGATGATAGGTCCTGAACCTTCTGCTGGCTTGTAGTTTTCGCGAAAAAAAGTAGATCGAAGGCTTGGCAGGTAGCCTACTCGGAAAAAGTTTTTTTCAGTACGCTGAAAGGTAGATCGAAGACCTCGTAGTTCTCTCTCCCATAAACGTTACCCAATCTCTGTGTCCCAATTGCTTCCACCCCTACGTCTTCGTGTATATTATACTCTAATTTAATTATTAAAGTCTGATCAAACCATTCGCTAAATAAAGTGGCTTAAAATAAGTACTTACTTGGAATAGCCAGAAAAAAAAAAAAAAAAAAAATCACATTAAGGCACTCTAATTGTTTACAAACCTTATCAGATTGAACTAAATAATAAACAGCTCCATCCTAGAGCAGGCCCCATGCATTTTTTACGCATGCCCATATGTCTTTATTTTATCCCGCCGTAAATTTCCGGCAAGCGAAGCGCCGCGCAGGTGAAGTCGCACTGAGTCTGTTATGAATGGCGTCTAATTATGCTTATCGGATTATAAAATCGACGGATAATGGATTATATTCGGCCAGTTTCCGTCTGGACTAACGTATAATTGCAATTGCGGCCATTTTGAAATTCAAGATGGTTGCTAAACCAACTAGATACAAAATAGGCAATGGCTTTTTAATTGAAATCCCTGGTATCACAAACATGAGTATGCCACCACTTTCACTTTTCACGTTTACTCACAAGCCTTTTGAAATCAAGATGGCGGGCCAAACCAAATCCCTTATAAGATAGATAATGCTTTCAATGAATCCCTGATCACAACATGGGTTAATTGCCAGCCACCATTTTTACCCTCTATTTGCTCATAGCCGAGATATAGGACAAAATATAATGAAAATGGCGGCCATTTTGGAAATTCAAAATGGCCGACTGAGGCGTGGTTGAAAAAAATGGGAACCTAACTTTTTTGAAATCATCACCCCAAAATTGACAAGTTAGCCCAATAAATCAATTTTGGCACAAAATCCCACGGGATCGAAATATCTGACATATCAAACTATACATGAGCAGTGGCTGGAGGCCAAGCCCGTCGAAGCAGCCTTGCTCCCATAATGATAGTGTAAATCATTTGTATATGTTTTGTTACAGCTAGGGTTGAGAGCCGCATAGAAAATATTTTATTACGGTTGAGCGGCATGCGAATTAGAAAATAATTGCAATTTTCTATTGATTATCCAGGTAAGCCCAGCTTGGGGTTGAAAGCGTTGGTATTGCAGATACGCGGGATGTATGATGGAATGCATGGAGCGTGACTGATTTTTAGTCATTGACGGTGTCCTAACGGCTTCTCGCTCGGGCAAAACACGGCGCTAACTTTTCCAAAAAGATAATGGTAGCAAAGCAGTGTTAGTAAGATTAAGGTTACCGTTGATTCGCAAAGTATTATACGCGTCTAAAAGTATATTTTTTCTGTCTCTCCCGTTCATATTTCCAAAGGTTCCTTTCGATTACATGTGGTGCTGTAATGTAATGAGTTCGATTTGAATAAATCACATAATTATAAGTTCATGTTTTGCAGAAGGGGTAGTATGTATAGTTCTACTCAGAATAACAGGACCAGGATTGCAGAGATTGTCCTGGCATAGTCTATTTCCCTAGGGAGTGGGCATGAACTGAAACCAGCACATTGCAGATATACGATTTACCGTGTGTATCGTGTGATTTACGGACTTCGCTTGGGTAGTTGCTCATATATATCAGTGTGAGTAAAAAAACCCTATCATCAGAATAATAAAATATTAAATAGTTAAGATTGTTTTTGCTCAATGTTTTGTTAATGGTAATAAGAAGATCAACAGGCTTTCAGAAAACGTTTATTTTGTGTTCTTTGGGACTTTGGAGGAAGAAGTTACGCCTACTTGCTGATAGACTTAAAAATCCTGTTTGGTGGCCGATTTTCAGCAAACCAAGATGCATCGTTTACATAGAGTAACAAGGTCTTCATCAGTGATTTGAGTACAAACCTTTAACAAAAACAACACCAAATTATTGTTAAACAATATAAGGTGGAGATGTAATTGAAGGATATAAAATTAATATCCCAGAGATTACAAAAGAATCTAAGTAAAAAAATGTTCAATTTCCCGAATAAGAAATTCAAGATAGCTGGTGTAAGACCAACAGTTTACTTTGTTCAGCAAGATTTCATGGTTTTAACCGCAACGAAACTTGGGAGCAAAGTTGAAACCAAGAAAGTTTTGTATTCCTTTAGAAAAACAGCATTGCGATATTGATTTAATGTTTTAATTAATCATTCGAATTTATTTACAGAAAACTTCAGCTTTAGTTCTTCTTGGCAATTTATGGACGCTGATATACGTATTTGTGCAAATATTTTACTTAGAGATATGTACAAAAATCTGGAGCAGTTCCATTATGTTCATGAAACTGAACATATGATTTGAGTGATTTTCAACTGACTCGTTTTATGATTGAGCAATGGTAATTAATATTTTAAGATATTTAAAAAAAATAAAAAAAATAAAAAAAATAAACCATTTATTATCAAACTGATATGTTTTTTGTCAGGAAAAATCCGATACCAACTGAAATAGCATGTGTGAATTGTCTTTGCTATAATATGTTAATGGTATACGTCGGTGCCTGTATGGGGCTAAAATTCGGCCAACTGCAATTTTTAGGTCTCATCCGCACATTGACAACAAGGTTTCCTGACCCAAAGTCCGAAGACACCAAGATAAACATCTTCTGATAGCCTGTTTTATCTTCTCTGTAAACAACCAAAGCAAACAGATTGAAGCAAAAAATAAACACCCCGTTTAACCTTTGAAGACAATATCTATCCTGAAATGTAGGGTTTTTTATTGACTCACTAACTGTATTCAGTCGAGGGACTTAGTGGTCTTTATGAAGATTTGTGCGGTGTAGGATGGATATACATTGGGACTTAATGCGGAGGTATGACTTTGGGGTTTTCTGTGATCATGCAGGTACGTGACTTTTCTTTTATTTTGGCACCTTGGCCACCGTAGCGTCTTCCCAGCGAGTCAGCCGTCGAAGCAGCCGTGCTCCCCATATGATAAGTGTATCATTTGTATATGTTTTGTTACAGCTAGGGTTGCAGAGCGCAATAGAAAATATTTTATTTACGGTTGAGCGCAGGCGAATTAGGAAATAATGATGGTAGCCGTGCCGTGGAGAGGCTGTCGTCATGTGTAAAAGGTAAATAGTATCTGGATGGGTGAGAAAAAGCTAATACTCAATAATGAGACACCTGAATTCTTTGTCGCAGCATCGGCATGGAATATAAAGATTGACAAGCTCTTCTTGAAAATTGGCGATAATGTCATTCACCAGTCAACCAAAATTAGGAATATTGGTGTAACGTTTGACACTACTATGTCTATCAGCGATTATGTAAGAACCATTGTTAAAACTGTGAACTTTCATCTTAGAAATATCTATAAAATTCGAAGATCATCTTGTTCGGGCACTTGTCTTATCCCGTTTGGACAACGCCAATTCACGTATGTTTGGTCAGTTACTTTGCGTGTAAATCAAGTAATACTGTAAATTTGTAACACCGAATTGGTTTTTCAGTGCCTTAGGCTGTACAACTGCAACGCAAGAGTTGTTACACACAAGAATTGTGTAAAATTCCCTCTAAACCCCGTCAGACTGGTCCATATCATTCTTCTTTGCCCAAATGTACTCGATTTTCTAGTAGTATGTAAATTTAACTATTAAAACTCAAGATCATTTGACTGAAAATATAAGGTTAAGGCCGGAATTGACCAACAAGTTACTGACCTTGAATTGAAACTTTTGGCCCTTCTTTATAGATGATTATGATTATAAGTATTCCGTGGTGTAAAATTGTTTTAGTGTTCAATGCAACTCCCTAAATATCCATTTCCGTCCGCTTTTTCAAGGAATTTTGTAATCTGTAATCTTGAATCTTAAAACTAAATATATACTGCATACCTCTTCCACTGGTGGGGAAGGGCCTCCAAGAAGACCTTCCATATATTCACTCAAAATTCCATGCCAATGCATTCTTGATTATTTCTGACACTTTCATTCAGGTTCGATTAAACTGTATAAATAAGTTTTCTTCACTGAAGCTTTTTTTTCATTCTAATTTAAATTAATTTATCAACAGGCAGAATACTGATATTTCCAATGATACTACAATGAACCTTGATCTATTTTAAAAATAAAATATGCTGAATATCTTTTTTTAATAATTATTTTATTATCCGGAGCAAAGGTATTTAGGCCACATAGCACCAGTAAACATTGCAATTAAAGTCGCCTCAGAGATTTCGAAATTATTTTGTTTGTTGTAATAATTGGAAAAATAGTCAAACTAGAACTAAAGATAGTAAAACCTAAAATACTGTGTGTTTCTAAATTACCCATAATGCATTTTTTTCTTTTGATGCAGTAAAACATGTATGTGTAGTATACGTCCCATAGGATAATGTGTAGACAAAAAATTCCGGATCCGGAATTTTATAAAAGTTGTGATTGTCTATATGAAGGAATTCGATTTAAGCTGAGAATTTCACACAGTGATAGTACATGGAAAAGCATTTAGGTAACATGCCAAAAAAACAAGATTTTTTTGAAATTGAGGGGCCGCCTCCGCAGGAAATTCTGAGTCTGCCTTTCATTCAGCAGACAGATAAAATTGAGACACTGGCTGAAGGATAAAGCCTTTGTTATATACGTAACAGACCGAGCATGTCTCGGAAGCTTGCGACGAATGAAACCAATAGCAGTGAGGTTGTGGGATGGAGTTCAAAATTAATATGGGCGACCAAAATGGGGCAACTTCTCGGCAGATTTCACTCATAACATCCAAATAAAACATCAGTTAGCCCTAAAATTTAATAGGGTAAATGAGAAAAATAGTAGGTTTCTTCCGATACCAAAATTTTCGACCACTTACGGTAAAAATCTGGGCGTTAGGAACGATACTATTGGCGATCGGACCAAGATATTAGGTATGTTCCATAAAATTAATAAAAGTCTAAATTAATAAATGAATGGATAAATATGATTAGGTTATTTTAAAGCTGTATTACTCCAAAAAACAGCAAAACGAACTACACACGGCACACAAACACCCGACACACACAGACTACAACACTTTCATACACAGTACATAGGTCATGGGCCGTTTTAGAACGAATGTCTTCGCCAATTTACTTCGACCCAGGCCCACCTGAGGTGAACAATTTCTACACACACGGCTTTATGCACTCACTACATCAGGTAAGTTCGGATATAAGCATCCCATACTACAAAATACATTTTTAATACATAAGACTCGACCTTATGTCTTCACTTGACTTTACTCGCATGATGAACAATTGTTACTTCAGCCCGACTTGAAGAACATTATACTTGTCGATTGAAATCGATGAGATTCCACGAATGAGAAATGAGATGTTCACCGATGAAGTCATCGGATATGAGGAGATATGCGCTTCCGAAGTGTCCAGGGGTCCGTTCCCGAAAATATGATCGTAAAGTTCGTCTTACCCATGGCTTAAGATTTTGGTACGACCATGGTTAGTAGCTCCTGGAACAGTGTCACTAAAGATGGTCGTAGTACATTTTCCAGTAAATAAATCTACGACAAATCTACGTTTAACATAAACTAAGCCGATTATTTTTATAAAGGTCATTCCCATTCATGGTTGGGATTAAATTAAACTGGGCTCGTCTGGTGTGCAAAAGTCTGATGCCCCGTTTGCGAATGTTACCATGTGGCCAAACTCACAGGTATGACTGATTTTTTTTTATTGTGTGGTTATCTATAACAAGTATTAACACTCGGTACAGTGTTCGCGTAATTGTAGATCAATTGGTCTGATTCATTCCTTTTTTTGTTCGCGTGTCTGTGTTTGTTAAAACAATATATTTTTATTGCTTCATGTAGCCTCCTGTATTTCACTTTTTCATTGCGGTTATAATTAATAGTTTAGTACATGTTTATTATAGTAAATATTTCAGTGAGAGCTCTTTTTTTTTCAGTTCGGGTGACCAATTTTTTAGAGTAATCCATACTCTATTTTGTTATTTTCTTTTTTTTTAAAATCGGAATTCGGGGGAGGGGGGTCCCTTGTATATAAAATAAAATTTTAAACTCCATACGTGTACATGTAACATGCAGCTACCATAAATTTGGAAATTTAATACAGAAAATGCCAATAAATACCAACATGCTGGCACATGCTCGGTATTGTTAAAGTTTTTTCAATAAATATAAATAGGCCTATATAACAAGATGTGCCATGTAGGTCAAATCTCGGCAATTAAAGATATTGGTTCTTGAAATATGGATCCAGTATATGTTTTTTTCGTCACCTGATATTTTGTATCTAAATTGAGATTTAAGATTGTGTTTGAGCAATGAAAATAACGTTAGAGGGTCAAGTTGGTCATGATAACCTACATTAAAATTACTTATTGTTTACTTTTAGCAAAACAGTTATAGGGTTTCTTACCTTGTCTGGCTGTAACCCTTGATGCTACAAGCTTGTACGCAACCCTTACGTAACAGCTTTATTCATCACTCATGTCGAATGATGATCCCACTCTTCATAACATGTAAGACGATTGATGACATCTCGAGTTGTACATATTTATATCTTCAAAAGGACACAATAGGGTATAGGCCTATTAGTTTTCGTCTTCATAGATTAAAAATGACTAATATATCTAGTTGGTGTGTCAATATCTGCATGCACAAGAACCAGTTCTTCTTGTAGACGGAATTTAAACATTTGAACTTTTTTTTAGCAACAAACCCTACAATTATATGTTTAATTTTCTTTACAATGTCAATCCAGGTCGGTAAGCTAGGTGTAATAATATACAAGAGAACTTTTTTCAAACCCTTAAATCTGGCCCGTGCCTTTTCAGCTGTGACTCTCATATAGCTGAAATTTCAAGTAAGGTTTCAAACTGTCGGCTTCATCATTCAGATGCACAAGGAAATATGTTCCTAATGCACTGATGAACCTCTTACAAAAGCTCTCATCTTGCCCCATATTATTTTATCTGTGCATGTGTTTGGGCACCTCATCAAAGGAATCATTGGAAGGTTAGCGAAAGTGGCAACAGAAAATACAAGGACTTAATTCTATAAGCAATCACCAAAAGCGGATGCTCGTCCACCTTACTCGAGCAGACTCCTTGATTTGAATCTAGTCAGGCTCGAAGGATGCTTTCAAAATCCAACGTTGTTCGGGTTTTAAGATTTGACATGATTTGACCCCTACTCTTTTATCTTTGATTCAACATAGCTAATTGCAGAGTATAGGCTTTTGTACCAATCTGCAAGGACTTCCCTTTCTTCAATCTATGTTTATTTCAATTCCACGTCTTTGGAATGATAGCATCTGATGCGTGCTTGTCAACGTATTTATACTTTAAAGCAGGTTGTAAATCACACTTTTTAAGGTTTATTAATAAATATTGTTAAAAAGTAGTGTGTTGTAAATTTTTATGTCCAGTTTGGAAACCCACTTGATATAGACGGGAAGGGTTCTCTTCCAATCAGTTTAAACATGACTGATTTTGTTTCTTGGGCATAATTTGCCTTGCCTATTCTTTTGGTTTCCTATTAATCAACTTGCTTGTTGTGGCATGTACTTTGTTTCTCTTGGATATGAGAGCACCGTTGTGATCGGGTTTTTAAAAAAATAAACACCCATTCTCTTATCCAGAATTACTTGCTTTTACTTTGTCAATTTGTATGTATATATATTTATCATATTTAATGTTTCTGTATTTGCAAGTAATTCAAATAATATTATCAATAAATATTTTATTATTATAACGATGTCATATTGCTGTTCACCTAGCCTACAGTGTATCCTGTACAGAAACAACACGTACTATTCCTCCCTTAAATGGAAAATCCCTGCATTTTTATATAGTTTTTCACAATTTGGACATGCTCTACTCATTAATCCCTTCCTAATCAACTTGGGGGAGGTATCACTCAACTTTGGAAGTACGTGATGTGCTGAAAACTCGGATGTCTTCTGGAGACATGACCCTAAAATGTGAGGTTGAAAATCACAAAAGAGACATATTGGGATAAAATTCGACAAGAGATTTATAGGCACATAATTATTTAAAATTAGTTTTGAAATCATTAATCGGTCATTGGGTGACACTGAGCTAAACACAAAACCCACACAAAACACATACATACACACACATACACCCCACCACTACACCCCCCACACACACACACATATGCCGAAACCCCCGTGTCTCAAACATGTTCAAATGGTTGGAATAATCTCCTACAATGGATCTCCATCCTCACATCCCCTTCCAAATACTTCGAATACTAGCTCTCCTAATGGCCTAGTGTCCCTGATATCAACTTGTATCGTTACATGCCAGTCTACTCAACTCTCTGATTAGACGTAGAAATTCGCGTAACTTTACGATAATCCTGCGACTACGTTAAGTTCAGGAACGCATTAACAGTCGTCGTGGATACCCGTACTTGCTAGTTACGACGGACGTGTTTCGTAAGTTTTGAAGACAATCTTAAGTGCATCCAATTTCGGGAACGCAGTACATTCGTAAGTGTGAACTTTACGCAAACGTTGCGATAGAAAAAGCTACGACTGTCGTACGACCACTTTCGGGAACGGACACCAGCATTCTTGGCAAATACGTAAACAATAGATCATGAAAAAAAGCGCTTTGTCGTCGATTTCGCCAGGTATGTGTTTTGTTCAGAAAATTTACCGTTGCAAAGATCAAATAGAATAAATTCTCCAATATGGCGGTATGAATCGCTATGACGAGTGTGATGTTTTTATCACAGTAATCTTGCAAAATATTTTTTATTAATACCCTGGGTATTAATTAGGAACTTTGACCTTGGTAGGTCCGAAACAGCGTCCACCAACTCGCTAATTTTTTAGCATTGGTAATCAGCGAAAATAAGCATGTTCGTGCAGATTTGAAATAAATTACTGGGACAGCTGTAAACTGAGCATCAATAGATATACATCATTTTAATGTTACCGTAACGAACGAACACACACACTAACGGACTTTCTTGGCGATTTATAGGAGCTTGCTTCGCAGCTCAAAAACTGGGATATGAAAATTACATCCTACCTGGTCAGCATGAGGATTAAGAGATGAAGAGAGATGCATAACAAAAAAGTGTAATTTCTTGAATAGCAATAGCCCTCTCGCTTCCCACATCCATAACTTTATCTGGTCTGGTATGTGTATCAATTGAAATATGAATTATTGAACTGTAATCCCAATAAGGCCTGGAAGAAGGTTTGTTGGCAAACACTTGCACTGGTAAGTTACAAACTCTGATGTTAAAAGGAGTTTGATAACTTATTCTTCCTGAAAAAATAATGTGTTTGTTTTGAAATTTGTCACCAGTCTTTCAATAAGTATGTATTGGTGACATTCGTGAGACATTAGTATGGAATTTACGCCTGAAGTAGAGAGGTGGTTCATTTGATTTCAAGACAGGAATTGGTTTGCGGACGTGATCGAGGACGCTTGTGTATTTGCGTTCTCTATTAGATTGTTCTGTAGTGTTCTGTATTATTTTTGTATTATATTTGTACTCATTGATTATACACCCTATCATTGGCGATTGCGTACCGTATTATTTGGGCTCACATAGCCACCAGCCACCATGGCCGATGATGACGATGGTGACCCCCCATGTTGGTTTCCAAACTACGTCCAAGCAAACCAAAAGTATTACGTCCCTTAGTTTTTCTGTTATGTGGTCAATTACACATATTAGATTGCCGCTAATATTGTTTGAAATCCGGTGTAGCAGGAGATATAGTCACCTGTAGTCATAGTCAGGAAACTCAAGTCCTAGGATTAACAGTCCAGGGGATGTTCATTACTAGGAACTATATTCGACCGGACTATGATTTACGGGACTGTTTAAAGAGATCCTGCCTGTTTTTAATTCTTCAGAAAATGTACTTGCTAATTACTATTTTGAGGATTCAAACACCAAAAAATGTTACAACACGAGCATCTATTTTTAGTATATTTTTTTAGTTTGAGTTTTCTGAGTTCGTAGGAAGTGTAAATTTAATAAAAACAAACCGCGTCATCTGTTGACAAAGCTGTATACAGTACTGAGTGACACATACGTTACTCTGTCGATGCAGGCCCATCCAGGGGTAATTCAAGAGGTAAATTTCTACAAACATTATGGCTATGCTGCAGTGATTAGATTCAAATGAAAAGTAAATGCTTCACCGATTAATTGTAGCGTATTGCGCACTGTTGGTCAAATGGAATACCTCCCTCAATCTCAGCGCCGTGCTCGATTTGGGCATTTGGGATTCCCAAACGGTAATTTGGGAAACTGCTACGTGCATTTATTATGGCAGTCACTGTCTCAGTGACATTACAAAATCACCTCTTAAACCTTTCTTAGTAATATCATGATAATTTAGGGAAAATTATTGACGTACCTCGCTGCAAAACAGTGCAATTTCCAAAAAAAATTGCGACCATCAGACCTAGCCTTTAGTCAAGTCTGTGTGTGACTGATCGATATACGTAATATAGCGTCCTCCTACCGTTGAGTCTTTGAATAAGACTAGCACCAGGCGGTGGCGGCCAAGCTTCATTCATAGCGCAAACTGCCGAACGAGTCATTGGACGAGCCTGAACAGTGACCGAAAGTTGAAGTCACTGTGCGCGTTTTATAATAGATCAGTGAGTGGCCAGTGGGAATTCCCGTACAGAGCCGCGGCCGATCTAAACTGCCTTGCTTTAGTCGGCGGTGCATAATTAGCTATAATTGTGCTGCAAAACTATCATCAAATCTTTTTTTAAAGACCGAACATGAGAAGATTGCCCACTGATCTCTACACACTGGATAGGCTATCGCCGCTCGAACGTGAGGAAACCGGAAATAGCACGGCGGCCCTTTTGCTCTACCCAAGAACCGGTCGTGCACGTACAAAGGAATAGGGAAACTTCTGAAAAGGGACAGAATTAGGCGATTAATTGCGCGTATGTCAAGGTTTGTCAATTATTGGTTTGATTTTCGAGTACGGGTGGGTAAGTTCGAACAAAGTATGATTCAAAATGTTTTAAAACGTCTTTAAAATGCCATATTTCAGGTTTTCAGCTCACAGACATGCAGTATTGCTTTGACTATATAGTATTCACAGATATATTAGATATTATTAATCCTCCTTCAAGATTTTTTTCCGGTTTAATACCCCCCCCCCCCGAGCAATTGACTTGGTAAGCTCCTAAAGTGATGGATGGGGGTACCCGGGGGAGAAGTAGCAGCTCGTATCTCTTTTTTACAGGCATTAAGAGATTTGGGGGCATGCACGTTCTATTTTAAAAATATTACTTAAGATATTTTGGAATATAATTCCTGGGGGGTTCTTGAATTTTGGTCGGGGACCAGCTCGTTCCAAAAAAGAGGGACTATACGCTTTAAATGGGGATAACCTTTAGGGGGTTAAAATTCACAATTTTAAGCAGTTCTAGGGGGTTTTATTTTCCCCAAATTCAGTGGTGAATTGTGACTGGTCAATGATAAAAATGGCAAAATGGACCTAAATATATCAGCACAATAAAAACCCGAGTGTGTAATTTTTCTGCAGTATATAGCAAATGGGTAATTTTTGTATATGGCTACATGAAATATTATTATGTCAAAAGTGTCTTAATTTGCCTAATTAAAAATAAGTCATGAACATGTTTTTTTTAGAATCCACAAAAATACGTGCTAAAAAGATGGTCTTGAATTAAAAGTGAAGGTTTTTAAAGATTTTTGGATTAAAATTTCACTAATGCAAATATTTCTACAACTTAAAAATTAGGACTTTTTAATACAAATTTCGTCAAAAGACTACTTAGCAAATGACCAATTGTGTATTTAAATTCGTCTTTTTTGGCGTGACAACTAATTCTAGTCATGGGTGTTGAGTCTAAAGTTCGTTTTAATTAGTCAATTAACATTTGACAAATAAAATTAGTCATTAATTTGTCATTTTAAATGTAAATTTAGAGGTATAAAAATATTTTGTAATCATGAAAATAGTTTAAAATATCAAATATGGGACGGATATCTTCCAGCATAGCAAACCTGTTTCCACCATTGAAGTACATTATTAATGATAAAACAACTGATTGCATGACTAATTTTTAATAGTCAAATTAAGCACTTTTTTGATAATAATATTCTCAGGTGTATTTTAAAGAAGTTATTTTAGTCACGTATTGAGAACAGCTCCCACAAGGGGTATAATTTTACTGCAAATTGGTCCCCTTATTTAAAAAAAACCCGCAAACTAGTATAATTTCACCAAAAACTGGCTCGTTAGACACTCCCTTAGGGGTTTATTTTCAATTGAAAATTGGATTCTTGTTAGCCCTATCGGGGTCAAGTTCAGAACCCCTGGAATGAGCACCCCCCCCCCCCCACCATCGGATAATCTCGCTTTGAAGAAAAGATAATGAGTTGCAGTCTATGGGGTCAGTATACGGCACAAAAACCATTGTTGAAACAACTTGGGGAAATTAAACTGGAAGGACTGCAATTTTGTCCTTGACCTTGGGATATAAGCTAGTCTAGTGACAACTCTTTTTGTGAAAATGTAAAAATCCACAAGCCAATCCCTTAGGCCTAATTGTGATCCATTTTACATGTAGCCAGCGAAAAGACTCATGATTTAAATTACTAATTAATATTCCCATGGAGGTATTATAGCATTTAAGAGCACAACTATATAGTCTAGGGGGGGACTAGTACAGCGCAATACAATAGTGCATACAGTATTATGTACAGTGTATATGGCACGACGGGTACCCACCAGTATCATCTCACTATATTAAATTCGGTCGCAAATTGCCTAGAATTACAGTCGTTTACTTCTACTCACAGTTAATTTCAGGCACAAACGGGCAACATCTCCAACATTGCAAAAACGTTGATATTTTTCAGATTTGAAACAGGAAAGGACTTTATAAAGGATACATGTATACTATCCCATAGGGAAACCAGTGCAACCGAGTGAATGGTTTGGGTAGAGCAAAGGGACGCTGTGCAACTTCCTGTTTCTTCACCGGCTCGCTATTCAAGCGCCGTGCGAGACCGGCATATCCAGTGTGTAGAGTCAGTGAGATTGCCACATGCAAGTCAGCGACTCAATCCACGGTGGGAATAGGCCGTGCTATAGGCTACCGGTCCATGGTCCCAGCCCCGTCCGCAGCATAAATAGGGGATTTACCTGCGATTGAACATGAAGTCAAGCAAGCCTCGTTCAAAAGGGATCCCGTTTGTAACGTAGTCATACAAAAAAATACTGACACTGGAGTTGATTCTTCAACTCCAAGGTTTTTGAGTGGAAAAATATTGATATAAACTATTTTCGACTTTCGAAATTTGTCAAGTTTTCGTGATTAAATGCTAAACCTATGGGAACGGCAAAAATGCGACGCTACTTGGCCGCCCCCCCCCCCCTGACTAGACTAGGGTTACGCCGGAAGTTGATAGCGTTTGTTGCTGTTAGGTTGGCATGTCTCCTAGACCCACCCCTCCCCCTTGCTCACTCTTTCTTGACAGGACGTAGTCTTTCTGATACTGTCGGGAAGTTTCGAAGACAAGAGGTCAAGTTTCCGAGAATCGACGACCCATGTGATCCATGATTATTATGATTAGGAATCTCTGCTAATTATTTAAATAAATCTACTAAATACTGGAAATGCAGTGTACTCGGAGCATGATGCCCTGTCTCAGGCAGTCTGTCTAGCCTAAACGTGTGTGTTATTATAGGGTTTAGGTGAGGTCTAGAGAGGCAAACGTAACCTTTAAAAATTAAGCAAACTTCAGTAAGTGTTCATATTTCAGTGAGAGTGAGTGATGGAAGTCACACATGTCCCGCATTTTTCTTCTAAAGTCACTGTTCAAGTAGCTGGCGGTAGCAACTAGTGCCATTTTCAGAGGGTACATTGAAAGCTCGATTAAAGACCACTATCAGTGATTTGAAAAATATTTGAAATGTGGCAGGAATAGCTTAAAGTGAAGGATAAGTCTGTAGAATTCTCAAAGTTACTTTTCGAGCCTGTAGAATGACATAAAAGCAGAAAACGGCAGTGTTCCAAGATACATTCTCCATTCAATACGTGTTGTAGTAGTGTCCGAAGGACAGTAATGACTAAAATCTCGATTCTGTCCTTATTAGCGTGCTTCTGGTCTTATCATTGCAGGGTAGTTAGGATACCTGTACTGTTACATTCATGTAAAAATCTGTATTAGGATTTTTTCGATTGGCCGATTTCGCAAATCACTGATAGTGTCTTTAATTTCACGCGGAATTTGTGACTATAATATGAACGGATCGCCAGAATTTTGCATTACTTACTCAACACACTGAAAGACATTTTGGCTGGCAATTTAGTACCCGCTTTATAGAATTGCGGTGGCTTGGTGAGATAAACAAATATAATCCCACCAAATTCTAATTTCTCAACGTGGGTTTTTTGGTTACCGTGGCCGGCCCTTCGACCCAATAACGACCTTTATGCCCAGCTGTGTTCAGAAATGTGACAGAATGAATTCAATGTCCACTCGATCGATATCGGTCACCATTCATGAAAACAGCAGCTTGGCTGGGCGCGATCACGGCATCACCGCTCTGCATAAGAATTAAGCCCGGTTTCTAGGTCGTTAAGTGTGTAAGATTGGCAGTCGGTCGGGCGGACTCGATAGTATTAGAATACTTTTCTGCCACGAACCGTCCTCAACTGATTTCTCCAAATCAAACTAACCAAGAGTATAATAACAGCATATTTTGTGATATCATGCTATTGTGTACTGAAAATTAGCATGAAAAATCCTTATTCAATCGTTTGGTGTTTATGCACCATAATTTGTTGGTGTCCCATAATAATGTATTATTTCAATCTTATAGAATAACTATATGGTAATTTCATTACGATGATAAAGAATTAGTCCTTACATCCCGCTATGCGGCATTAACTACCCTTAATATCAAGCTAACTTCTATTACTTAAGGCGAAATCATGGACATTTGTCATGACTTTATGCATTGAAGGCTGATCAGAGATTGCAAAAATATAAACTTGTTTGTGCATAATTCAAATAGTCAACTGGAACTAAAGAGAATCAACTAAAATGCTCCATTCTGAAGTTTGAGATGAATTCGATTTTTATGAAGTTATGGATATACAATAGGTACTATGTATACCGAAAAATCCTGATCCGGAATTATAACAAGTGTGGTTTTCTCTATGAAGTATATCAATTTCATCTTTGCATATTTCACACGTGATTAGTATGTGGACAAGGACTGATGGTACATGCAAAAACACGATTTGTTGGAAAAAGGGCGCAATCCTCGGAAACTCTGAGTCAGTCAGCCGTTAAGTGGTAATCAAGTTAAATCAACCAAGAATGTGGCAAGACGATATCTAACCCTCAAACTCTGCATAGTCCATAAAGCCAGTTTCTGTACGGGCATAAACCATTTTGTTGCACCCACGGTGCTTAATTTCCAATATATCACCTTGAAGGGGTGTTCCCCCTGACTAGGGAGTAGCTATGTTTCTCCGCTTGAAAAGTTGCCACATTAGCGCATTACTGCTATTCAACATGGGCACCATTGTTTTATGAAAAACGGCTATGTATTTTACCATTATTAGTTAGGAATTTTATTCAAGGACTAAACTAAACAAGTTTACCTTCTGAAGTGGGCTTAAATATTTAAGTGTCCAAGTGGCCGGCCCGGAAGGAGGCATGTTTGTAAATGTACTAAAATTGCCCAAATAGATGCCGGTAAGAATTGCGAGTTAAGATTTTGAAGAGCACAAAAGAGATTTCAATGAACATTTGTGTTATGCGGTCTTGACAGAACCTGATGCGGCGGTATACGCGCTCGGGGAACATAAATCAAGAAGAAAAACACCCCTGCACATTTTTTTCGACATAATAAGAACTATAACGAAAACTATTGATACATTTTCACGCAATTTTCTCTCGTATTCTGGATAATTGCAGACCACTCAACACTAGTTGACGCTGGGAAGGAAGCTGATCTAGGCAGTGGAGAGAGAGGAGCCTGTGGTAAAAGTCAGTAAACAAAGATGCATTATTTTCATGTGCTCGAAAGCAATAAATTAGGTCATCATTTAAATTTGGCTGTCTACATATAGAAATTTTTTACTTCTTTCATAAAGCATATTTTAGTTGTTACTGGGAAAACACCTATGACGTCACTGAGTAATCCTTAAACACAGCCCAGACCCATTATTACGAATTTTATTGTATGAGGTTGATAGGATCTGTTGTCTTCTAATGAACTATTATATAGTCAGTTGACACTTAACTGCATAAAGGGTTTGCACTTTCCGTAGTGCATAACGGGGGGGGGGTCCTAGGGACCCCCGAATATAACCCACTTATCCTAAAGGATTTTTTTAGATGAAAATCCACCACATGTTAGAAGCCTTCAAAGACCACCATTAAGAATACAAAACTGAAAAAGTTGTTCAGTAAGAAAATTGGGGCAAAACATTGATTTTAATTATTAAGATATGTATTTATATAGCGCCTTTAACAAAAGATCACAGCGCTGTACAACACAGAAATGAATAATGTCCTAATCATGGCGCAATGACAAAAAAGGGCCACTGCAATAAAACACCAAACAGTAAAATACAACAATGACAACAACTATGGGTGTTACCACACCAGGCAACACTTAAAAAATAATAAAGGACAACAATTAACGAAAAACAAAACACAATTTAAAAACCAAAAACAAACAGAGAAGCGGCCAATTAACCATATGAGACAGAAAAAGATGCGATTTGGATTTTGTTTTTGAAAATGGCAATGGATGGTGATTCCCTAATGCTCTTGTACCTTTTTCCATTCTGGACCCGCCACAGAAAAGACTTAGAACCCACAGATTTGATTCTACTGAGTTCACACAGAAGGATCTTGTCAGGGAGATCGTAGTCCTCTCCCCTGCCAGGAACATAGAAGTTAAGCAAGCGAGCAAGATATGGTGGAGCAAGACATGACAACACTTTAAAGACATATAAAAGAAATTGAAAAGAAGACGTCCAAGGATTGTAGCCAGTTGGAGCTGCAGATCATGTTCTGCAGCATCTCAGAGCGAGTAGGCGAGAAAACCAGACTAGCTGCACATTTTGAAGTCTGGAGCCTGCTTAATTCTCCCTGATGGATTACCATACAGGACAGAATTACCGTAGTCAAAGCGGGAAGTTATAAGAGAGCGGACTGCATGGTGACACGTGTGCCCTATCGATGTACTTACGAATACGCCAAGATTACTAATGTGGAAAATGGACAGATCTACAAACATCAGTGATATGATTGGAACATGGAACATTGTTTTATCAAACAATACCAATATTTTTGATTGACAGAGAGGGCGAATTGGAAGTGCCAACATGCAGGGTGATTTTGCGTCAAAATGGTGCGAATGACATATTTGTTCTGCATTTTCTACGGCACGATTCGCCGAGACTTTTGCTGATTGTTTTATTGGTTCAGGATGAACATATTTAACATTTTACTTATCACACTGTCCCGTGGACCTATGGGGTTATAAATAATACCCTTTGAAAATCGCTAGCGCGTATGCAATCATGATAATTACATTGATAAGCGGATTTTTCATATTTATTTTTATTTTTTGTTACCTCATCTCGGAATTTCTTGACCCTTTTCATGACGATTCTGTGTAAAGCGGGGTCTCCCGTCTATCGATTTATATGAGTAGCGAAACTACAAATCTTACAAATGCCAGAGTTTTTTAATTTACCGCTGGCACTTATGAGATCGTAAGTTCACCCCAAAGCTCAAATACACACGAAACGCCTATACTGGCCGGTCACTGCATGCACGCCGTATCCACACATCAGAAATTTTGATCAATGTCTTCTGCTGTCATGCTCTCAATTTCAAACACCACATCCGGCAAACGAGTTGGTTGACTAAGTTCCCTGATTATTGTAGATTCGTAAAAAATATTCCAAGATTCCAAAATGTTGAAATTTATAAGAAAAATCGGAACGTTTTCGACAACCCGACTGCTCGATAAATTTCACACTTTCTCGCTGAGTAAACTTTACAGCGAGCCGTGAAGTACTGAACTCAGTACGCGCGCATTAGGAATTGATCCAAATCTTGACTTGGCACGATCAGTTTGTACAGATACCATATAGTTCCATTGATTTTGGGGTTTTGTGGGAAGGATTTGCCAAAGGTTAGCATATATATTCTTGAAACGGATGAAAAGAAGTTCGAAAAAAATCCCCTAAAAAATAACAGGGCGGTAGGACACGATCTGCTCGAGCATTGGGGATTTCCAAAGGTAATGTGTGCAACCTGCTACGTGCATTTAATATGACAGTCTCGGTCCAGTGACATTAAATATCATCTCTTAAACCTTTGTTAACTATCTTAGTAATATCATGATAATAAGGAAAAATATTGACTTCAAAAATCGTCGGGGTTAGTGGATTAACCCCGCTGCAAAATATGTAATTTCCAATAAAGTTCATTTAGCTTTAAATAATTCGTGACCAGGCTAGTCTTTAGTCAAGCCCGTGTGTAACCGTTCGATATGCGAAACAGCGCCGCCCTCCTACCGTGTCTTTGAAACAGACTTGCACCCGGAAGTTGATGCCGTTTTGATTTGCTGTTTGCGGTTTGGTTGGCATGTCCTACCCCCAAATCAAGTAGGAAGTTGAGGGGGGCAGGGAAGGAGGATCAGACAAGGGAGAATCAAGGGGGGAGATAGGGTTCCTTTGTATCTACAGATGGGAACGGGTGAATTGCATAGATAAGCTGAGATGGTGTAGGGAGTTGACAAATAGTGGACAAAGTATTTCAATACGGAATAAAACCCCGAACTCGTTCTACCTCGTTTTCATGGCCAAACTTCATCCCCATTGAAAAATACGTGTTTACACCTGATTGGCAATCACTCCTCTATGGTGGTAGTAATACAGAGCGTACGGTAATAACGGTGTTGTCCTGGCTTTCTATGCGATTTTGGCCCGAAGTTATGTCCAGGACCACATGGTTCACCTCCTGCGCGAAGCGCGTTAACCTTGCAATGCTTCGCTTCTAAAAAAACAAAATTTCGCATGCAAATTTGATACAAAACAATGTGAAAATAATGCTATAGTATGATCAACGGTAAAATAGTGATGGTTAACCCTCGCATCGTCTACCTGAGCCATTTTTTGTAACAAAACTCCCGACCACCCCCCTGTGATTTTCGTTACTGACAACCCGATCCCTACTAAATTCGGTACCAATGGATAGCTTATTAGGTTTCTTCTTTCCATTGGTTAATAAGTACCAAACATCCCCCAATATGACGTCACTATGACGTCAGTATTGAGCGAAAGTATGAAAATACTGAAATTTAGGGCGGAAATTGAGATTTTGCAATTTTAGCGACTCAAAAGACAGTTTTATAGCATAAGGTGCTTGCATTTAAAACTAGTCATTCAGGAAGTAGAGGCCAAAAAAACGCTGAAATCGCATATTCCTACACGTTTTTGGCAAAAAGAGAGCATTTCCCCTATTCTACACTGTGGGTCTATGGAATTGACAGTTTTGACTGACATGTAAACTTTATGACATTCATGTGACGTAATGCCAGGCATCGTTGGTACTCATTTTGGTATCAATAGAAAGAAGAGGACTATAGCTACCCATTGGTACAAAAATCAAGTGTCTGTGATATTCCGGTTGTTGCCTAAGCATGTTGAGTTACTTACTCTTCCGAAGGTCCCTATCCATAGGGGATACCCTGTATCTTACCTATACATATACCCCGGTGGATATTTCTTTTTGGATGAAAAGGAGCGGGAAAATGTCAATTGACAATGGCATTAAATAATTTAGACACCAAAAGGGGGTTTTAGCAAGACGGGGAAAAAAAACTTGGAAGCACACACCTTCAGGTAGAAGAGGTAAGTTTTGTTGAATTAAGCAATAAAGTGCAAGGGGGAGGGGAGATGGGGGCAAGAGAGGAAGGCTCTACCTCCCCACCATCCCTCCTTTTCCAACTTATTCCCCTGTCCGGGGTGGGCGCGGTAACCCTTGCAAATTCGCTTTCCAAAACAATTTTACATGCCAAATTGTGATAGCAACAACTTCACAATTTGTAAGTGGTTTCACTTTTCCATGGTGTATATAAGATATAATTCCAAAAAAGTTTACACTTTTATTATGCAAATTTCTCAATGGTGGCTAGACATACAAAATGTATTGGGATATTTATTAACTAAAGATCTTGTTGGAAACTGGGAAACACGGCGCTTAAAAACAAAGCGAAATGACAAACATGGGCCGCAGTCTGGAGAAAAAAAGGTGAAAAAAACACCGTGCACACACGACACACGTAAGCATGGCACTTAGTTTGGCGCTCATTATACAAAGGTTGCTACACTCAGCATTGAACATGAACAAAGCCACCCATTCACTTAAAAATGACATGCTGATGAGTTTTTCCAGAAATCAAAGAAACGAGAGGCAAATTAAATTTATGTCTCTTATTTGTTTCAGTAATGACCGGTAATGACTTGGTATTTATTAACTCTTCGGTAAAAAAAAACATGCCTTGATTTTTAGAGCTAAACACTGAGCTAGAGGCTTTCGAAAGTGATGATTAAAGTGAATGACCAAGAAAAGAATGGCAAGGGGGGCCCCCTTTAAATTAAAATTCGTCCAATTGTAAATCAGACGGAAAGTAATTTTGTAAATGGACATTAATTTTTGAAAGTGATATTCAAATTGATTCAATGACTAAAGTGTACGCCTCTTTGGTTCAGTTCATGATTGAAAATATCTCTCATTAATTTTCAAAGGGTAAACACCTCACACAAACTTAAACGGTGAGGGGTGGGGGCGGGGATCATATTTGTTACTTGAGTAGTTCACGCCAAACGGTATTGATACTTGTTAACCACAGATGACCCCATAGGGTTATACACCACTAACCTTGCTGCTGTAAGGATCAAAAACTTTGGGTGGACTACTTTCGTGCATGGTATCTGAAAGAGTGCTTTAAAACTGTCTAAAATGCACTAGTATAGTAAGAAAGTGATGGGATTTCATGATTGACACGGAAGGCTGGCATGCTTTCCCAAAATAAGTGGGCATTGGGACAGTGAATTGAGGCAAATTTACTCAATTACACCGATTTGCCATACTAGCTTCAGCGACTATAGAGAATATTGGGTTGGCCGTCTGGACGGCGGAGAGTTTGGTATTCGTAATAAAAAAAGTTTTCTGGTTCATCCTAATTCTGTTCAAAAATTTGGTTATTTGGGATGTAGATTGTATTTTGGGTGCTATTGTTGGATCTTCCTCTGGGAGAGTTTTAAATGTGAAAATTTTTTGCTTTTTTCTAATTTGTCATTTTTCCATAGACTACTGCTTGTAAGTGAGGTGTAACCATAGACATACGTGTGTTGCAAAGTGTTTTTTTACTATTTCTCTACGCAGCCGTCATTTTATTATTTGAGCTCTGTTTTCAACTCATTTTCACCCGGTTCTAATAAAGATATTGTAGGTATAAATATCTTCAAACGATTTTGATATGTCCCCACTTTGGGAATTTTAAGACAAAAAAGTGTAAACTTTTTTGGACCCCTCTAGTCTGTAGGTATGATCAACGTTTTGGAAAAGTAAAATATATGGTTTACCAGTTACCTTGTTTGACACCCTACCAGCATACCAAGCTGTTCATTGGAAATTTCGTATATAAAGCTGTCTGGGGGGTGGGTGCGAGTTCGCTTTCCAAAACACCATTTTCCCAGCAACATTTGATAGAAACAATTTGAAATAATGCTTTTTAGTATGATCAACGGTCTTTAAAAAAGTAAACATAAGTTGAGGGTTTAACATTTGTTATATTCGAAAAGTGTCAATGGATAGTACGCATAGCTGCCCGGGGTGAGTGCGGGCTATGTGCGGAAAACTTTGCAATGGTCCACTTCCAAAACCACATTTTCTCATGCAAATTTGATAGGTAAACTGAATATTATTTTAGAAAGTATGATCACCGTTTTGAAAGCAAACTAAAATGGTTTAGTTTTTGCCTGATGTAATGAGCGCAAATTATGCAGCCATGTGCCGCGTTATATAAAGCGATGCGGGATTGTGGTTGCAGGGCGAGAAACTTAGGAGGTATTTAGTTTTCAAGTTAAGATTGTCTACTAATGATGATAGACCCAATTAAAATTGCAAGTTGATTATAAAAAATAGTTAATATAGACCCTACGTTCATGCATGCGTAAAGGTAGTACAAGATTGGTTGCAACGTTCAATGACAAATTTCAGTGTCGTCATCTGGAGAAGCCCTACACTTAAATTAGGTCTGTAATTACTTTATAAAACAATTTTGCAAATTTTATGGCTTATAGAGTATATCCCAATGTAAGTAACAGGGCATTTTCTTCTGTGTTTCCACAGGGCAAGGTTTTTAACCCACTTATAAGGTGTGGGTAAAGCGTGTGGCATACCAAAGTCAATTAAAATTCTTTGTTAATTACTTGTCTATTTGCTATATATTTGTAATTTTTCAACATAATTTTGAAAATTGAAGTCCACGCAATACTTTAGGCAGTATTTCAAACAGAAACGAATAGCTATTCAATATAAAACTAAACAAGGAAAATTCTCCTTTTTATCCAAAAATATTAAACACGTTCACTTATGCAAATGGGGGTGTTTGAGTTGAACATATTGTTTAAAAATATCAATGCAGGAAACTTGGAAGGTTAACGTGATAATGTAAAGAAAATTGAAATACCATTAACTTCATTTTTTATCAAAAGGTTTACTTTTTTGAAGAATGGCCCATTAGAAATCTCTCGTTGCACCTTTAATTTGGAAATTTTATGGGTTACAAGTATTTTTACCGTATAAAGTATAAAGTATGCTAAGTGTCATTGTCGCATTGATTTTTTTTTTCGGCGAGTTGGGGAGGGACGACGGCTCCCTTAGATCCGCCATTGATATTACCTAATTTCTGAATACCCATACTTATTTTTGCTTCTCTCCTTTTCTCTTGCTCTTTTTTTTTTTCTTCTCAAAAAGTGGTGCGGCGATCGCCGCACCTGGCGCATAGCCTGCGCCGGCCCTGGGGGGTGCGTGACACTATTTTTAAGGAGAGGCAACAGTACAATCAAATCAAACTTTGAAATGACTCGTTTTTAGGCCAAAACGAGTTCTGATTTTCAAGGTCACGCTGCAGCTTTTCATGAATATTAATTGGAAATTCAATCTGGGTCACTTCTGACCCAAAGTCCGGGGAAAGGGTTTTAAGCACAAATAGAAATGTCTCGTTCCATTTTATATTTTTTAGGTTTACTTGTATAATTTACCATAGGTTCCTACAGTAAACCGCTATACGATGTATATTAAATATTATGACACCATTGGCCTACTATACTTTCCAAGAATTTTTTTATTAATTATTTACTTTGTTTATGTCACTACACTGTTAAAAATGTTCCTCATTTTACCAGACTTTACCTTTTAAATTACGATAAACCCCAATTATTCAATAATCTTCACTCTTTATACATATACCCAACATAAAATTACAATTGGAAGCAGAAAAATGTAAATAAACAGGGGCTAAAAAATAATACTACACATTTTGAAAAAAGGTAGTATTTATACGCTGATCGTTATTATATTTTCCGTAATATTACGTTCTTTTGTAACTTACTTGTTTTTAATGTAAGAATACGAACTATGAAAGTTGTTTTACCTATAAAATGTGTTAAATAACGTCGTAAGTAACGTCATTAATGTAAAATCTTTTTTCCCCTATCATTTTTAAAAATAGTGTTAAAAACACTTTTCCTCCTTTTTGTATTATATTTAGTTTAATTTGAAAACAAGGTGGAACACACACACACATATATATTTAATTTTAGCATCTGCTATCAGTAAAGTCATGTAGTGTAGTGGATAAGGTTTAGGACTTGTAATCTTAGGCCCTGGTTCGAATCTATGTAAGGTACATGTATTGAGTTTATTCATATGATGATTAAGTAATTGGTGACATTAGAATGTGTACATTACCATATAAAACAAAGTGTATAAACTGGTTTAAATCTTTATTTCTTCACGTTTTCCCTTTGTTTATTGCCTTTTTTTCTCGAAATTGTTTGCCTGAAATATAACTTTTTTACAACCACGCGGTAACGTAAACACAACGTTTGTATGATGCCATAGCTACAACGTGAAAATTTGGTCAGAGGATTGTAATAACGTTTTAATTCTTAATATTTTTTAAACAAGTCAAAAACCAACAATAACGTTGAAGCTGAGGATTTTACGCTGTTATTTTACGTTCCCTGCAATGGTTTCGTATTTTTACGGCTCCAATTATTTTACGTTCTGCATGTAGTGAGTCCCAGCTGCCAGTCAAATGCCTGTTTTTTTACAGGTTTATTTTTAACAGTGTAGGTGTATGCATTATGAAAATCAGAATCACAGTAACTCTATTAAGATTTTTAATTTTTGTCATGGGCACTTCCGTTAGTGCATAAGGGGGGGGGGGCTCCTAGGGACCCATGCTAATTAACGCAAAAACGACGCGATGGATTTGATTTTTTTTGCACCAATGCAAGCTAAAAGTTTAAAAGTCTAAAAGTTAGACAAATACAAAAAATATAAACAAAATATATTGCAGCGTTAAAAAACGCCGGCCGAAAAACAACAAATGGGTCCCTAGGAACTCCCCCCCCCTTACTAGTTATATGGCCCAAGAAGTAACCAGCTATAGTAACGGCACTCTTTAGGACAAGTCAATACCCCACTTTAATATTTTTTACATCTTGGAAATGAGTTAGGGTCATTATTAGAAAGTGTTGTTTAATAACGTCGAAAGATGGGTAGGGCTGCTTTTCTTTCTGATTTACGTACCCAATAGAGCAAATATAATCACCGCCATCTTTAAAAACAAGCCTGTAAGTAAAATATAAATGCCATAAATTCTTTTTGGAGCTCCCAAAATATCACCCAGGTTCTTATTTCAACAATTTGCCATTTTAAGTTCATTTAGCAAAAATATGCCTCCTTGCGGCGGCCAACTTGGACGCCTAGATGTTTTAAGCCCCCTTCAGGCAGTTAAAAACTTTCTTTCGTGTAGTCGGATAAACATTTTCTATCTGTAATTAAATGGCCGGTTTACATGTAAAAACAATGGCAGCCATTTTGAAATGGGCAGGACACGCTAACGTGCAGCTTTTCGGGGCGGAAACATACCTATCCGAGTCAGGGGGACATCCCCTTAAGGTTATATATGGGAAAATTAATCCCCAATTGGGTGCAACAACGGAAAAATCTGATTGATGACAGTTTAGGCGATATCACACTTCTTCACTAGATTAGCACATCAGTTTCACTTAGATTCATTTTGCCAAAAAAAGCTCGCCAAAATCTGCAAGTTGGATTCTAATTTTAAAATGTTATACTGAAACTTGGATGTATGCCAAGAAGCCGGCAAGTATCAGCATTGCATTGCACTGCGAAAAAGTAATTCATATCAAAGATTTGAACCAGTAACCCTTGCATCCGTAGGCTAGCTCAATTATAACAGGCTACATAACCGATCCAGAGAAAGACGTTTTTGTGATACCGAATTTTTAGAAAGCCATAAAGGCCATAACGTATGATTGCAACGCGTTGCGAGAAAGTAGAAACGCGTTGTTGCGACAATTTCGGGCAAAGCGTGCGGCGTCTGCCATCAAAATCATGAATTTTGTGACCGTATTAAAAAAATGACCCACAACGTGTTGCTAGTTACTTGCATGCGTTGCAAAACTTTCACAACGCGTTTGCGAGCTTCACAACGCGTTGCAAGTTCACAAAAGCGTTGCTTAAGATCCACAAGCCATAAGGTGCATAACGTATTGCTGCAACGCGTGGCGACATTTCGCAACGCGTTGCGACATTTCGGCAACGCGTTGCTGTATGTTTTGTCGGCCAATCAAAATCATGGAATTCTGTGAGTACATTTCAAAAAATAAACTCTCACAACGCGTTGTGACCTCACAACGCGTTTGCAAACCTTCACAACGCGTTGCCGGCCAATTACGTTATGACCCTTATTGCCTTCACAACGCGTTGTGAAGTACAACGCTTGTGAAGCTCGCAACGCGTTGTGATTGCTGCAACGCGTTGTGAAAGCCATTAAGGGTCTCATAAACGTATTGCCGCAACGCGTTGTTCATCTATTTTTGAAATACGTCACGGGAAATTCATGATTTGGATTGGTCGGACGCGCCAACGCGTTGCCGAAATGTTTGCAACGCGTTGCAACTTTCTCGCAACGCGTTGCGGCAATACGTTATGGCCTTTATGGCTTTATAACCGATCATTCAGTATGGAGATGTACATAAGGGAGCGAGAAAACCCCCATGCCGAAAACCAGACAAGAGAGAAAAAATGAGTAGCGCCCTCTAACTGATTCGGTGGGCCTTGCCCCCAGTGGCACGCTCTTTGTGTTGAAGTGCTCATCCAAAAAAGCTCCCATAAAATACCATGTCGAAGCTCATAATCGGCCACCTTTGTGGTACTCGCGCCTTTTGTGAATCCAAGGCATGATAGCCATTTCTTGGCATTGTCCCATGTCAACTTGTCAATTGAAATTGTTACACTAGAGGTATTGTCTTTCACATAAACAAAAGTTAACAAAAATGACCTGATATTTTCGTAATTATTCACAAATATGTTGACAATTACGAAAAATAGGTCAAGTCTGATTAACGGACTAGCTATTTCAAGCATCATTAACGATATTCTGGTCGTGCGCCATATGTTCACAAATTGTACACGGCTCCGAGTCGTTGCTGCATCGTACGTAAGAAACTGGCTATGCGCTGATAAGTTGAACGAGCAAATTTCTACAAGCTTTCTGTGCCATGGCCGGTGTTAGAAGAACCATGGGTCTGGCGTACCCATAGTCCGGGAAAAATGGTGAAAAATGAGCAATCGATTCAGTTGTATGAGGGGATGATCAGGGTCCTAAGTCAAAAGGTCGGAACCGCGTAGGTAGTCCTCGAACAGGCAGTAATTAGGTCAAACCTGCACGGTCGTCCTCGAATAGGCCGCAGCCATGGTCGAAACTCTTGCAGGTCGTCCTCGAACAGGCCGTACAACACGTAATCATGATGGTCAAACCCTTGCTGGTCTTCGAACAGGCCGTAATCATGGGGTCTCCCTTCGGGTCTCCGCCTTTTCCGAAGGTTATTTTTCCGAAGGCTCATTATTCCGAAATTTCCATAAGGTCATAATTACGAAGGGTCACTATTCCGAAAAACATAAGGTCATTATTCCGAATACATAAGGGTCATTACTTCTCCGAAAATAACACAAGGGTCGTTTTTTTCCGAAGATCATTATCGAAAATATTAACGATCAGTATTCCGAAGTCATCACTCCGAAAATAACATAAGGGCCATCACTCCGACCATAACCATAAGGGTCATCACTACTCTTTCACTCCGAAAATACTGAGGGTCACATCTATCACTCCGAAAATAACCTAGGGGTCATTACTCCGAAAATAAACTAGTCACCCTCCGTAAAAATAACATAAGGGTCATTACTCCGAAAATAACATAAGGGTAATTACTACTTCCGAAAATAACAGAATGTGTCATCACTCCAAAATAACCTAAGGGGTCATAACTCCGAAAATAACATAATGGTCATCCACTCCGACAATAAATATAAGGGTCATCATCACTACGTACTCCGAAATAAATACCGGGCCCATTACACATTTTCCTCTCCGAAATACATACGGTCATTATTCCGGGAAAGAAAAGATAAAGACAAATATAGGAGATTTAATTTTGCTCTATCTGGTTATAGGTTGCACGAAATAGAGCGGAGTGACTTGTTTTAAGCTTTACACGATTACTTTACAGTGCGCAATCGCAGGGGCGTCGATAGGACGGTGCAGGCCAGTGTGATTAACGGCTTGGCCGATTTTAATTTTTTTGGAATGAAAAGAAGCGCACTTAAAAGTCAGACGTGACAATTACAAACAAAATAATCGGCGCAAAAAAACCCACGCGTAAAGCGGCCAGCGCGAAAATAAATTTTGAGGGTCCCTAGGAGCCCCCCTCCTTGGTTACTTAAGTGTTAAGATAACCCACTTCCCCTGTCGGCCAATAAGGCGTGGCTGTTGCCCCCCCGGTCATGATTATTGACCCTAAACTGACACTGCATGTTGGATGCGTGTAAAAAAGTCTACGCTACGGCGACAGACTTGCCTCTGATCTTTATAGCTGGGGACTGTAGTGTAAGAGTGTGCGCTTCCGGATAAAATTGTGAATTTTTGCACACAAGTACTTTAGGTATTGATAATCCATAAAATTGATGGAAGCACTTGCCAACCCCCCTTAATGGCCCCAGCTTGGGTTTCAAGGTTATACAGGGGTCAAAAATTTAAAAGATTCCGAATGTGTTAAAAGCACACCATGGTGTTTGTCTGGTCACAAGGATTCCAAAAAGGTATATAGTTTACACTATCTATGGCTTATAGTTCGGGAGTTATGGGGTAAAAACTGTAAAAATTGTGAAAAAGTCAATTTTGGTGTGTACATGGGTCAAAAGTTAAAAGTTGCTTTGATTCAGTCATGGGCGTCAATCGGTGGGGGACGAGGGGGACATGTCCCCCCCCCCCACGTTTTTTGGGGTGGGGGACACAATATCAAATGTCCCCCCATGATTTGTACTAAGGCTTACCGCCCCTCTTACCAATGGAAGATCCGGGGCCGTTGGTTCTCCCCTAGTCGAAAAAAATCAACGCGACAATGACACTTAAAGATGGCAAATATACTCTGTAACACATAAATTTCCAAAATTTTCCGCGCTACGCGCGGTACCTAGAGGTATTAGAGACCTGATTATTATGCAGACCCTATAAAGACTCCGCAACTCCATCGAATATAGAGCGGGTCGTTAATATACATATGAATAAAAAATGTGCCTGAAAAAAAACAAAATTTAACCCTGACCTGGTTACTCAACTGTGAAGCAGGGACGTTTTCATGACCTGCATATTTTCGGGCTTTCATGCTGCAAAAATAAGAATTTGGTGAAGAAATGAGGTGAATATGAACGATTTTCGCGCTGATACATTTTTATCCCCATTCCAGAAAATTGGGGGAATTTACCGCAATTAAGCTGGGGTTTCAGTTCCATTATTTTGTCTGAATCTTATGACAGAAAATAGATCAGCCCCGAAAATCTTTCATATCTACCTCATTTTTCCACCAAATTCCTTCATTTTTCAAGCAATAGAAGTCGGCAATATGCGATTAGGAAAATATCAACTGCGTCACAGTTAGTAAACAGGTTTAGGGTCAAATTTGGTGTTTTTTTTTTTTCATGCGCAATATTTGTTATTCACTCTGTAAAGAAAATTTAACTTCCGCAAAAAAAAATAGGCTTACGCCACTTTGCTTTATGGAAATTCGCTGCCGATCCGCTTCGCGTCTGTCCAATCACCAGTTTTATTTTTCACGCTACAAATTATAATGAAAATGACAAATTTTAGCAAATTAACATTGCGTTTAAATTACTATTGATTGTGTTAAATATAAGCTTTTTCGCTCTCATGTGTAGATGTTGTGGCTTTCTGCTCATCTTGTAATAGAATTGCTGAGAAATTAAATCCTTAAATGTCTTGCATGCCACTGGCCATCTTTCGATAATAGCACAAGTCGTAGGCCGATGCTATTTGAATTAAAATTCAATTTTTAATTTTTTAACAAAAGATAAAAATACCGAGTCTTTCCCTCCCTTGTTTTTTTTGTTTTTCTTCGTCTTTGCCGTGTGAGAGATAACAAAAAATTAGGCTTACGCCAACTTTGCTTTATGGAAATTCGCTGCCGACCCGCTTCGCGTCTAGCCAATCCCATGGTTTTATTTTTCACGCTCCAAATAAATAGAAAATTACAAATTTTAGGAATACACGTTTTTCGGTTGGTTTTGCAATTTTCTAAAATATTTTGTGAGAACACTCCGGACGTTTTACGTGTTTTACCTTGTTTGTATTTGTTTACCTGAATGCTTTGAATGTGTCCATTCACTACATATGGTTTTTCAGGTTTTCAGGTTTTATTCATCTCACTGGTCTGCACAAATACAATATAAACATCAATAAAATTATAAAAATGATAATCGTAATGAAAAAAAAATAATGAATAAATTATATATTTTGTATAATTTGCAAGAGATGTGGATGCCAGTGAAAGTAGTCCATATTTACACACAATTAAACACATAATAATGATATATCTGTTTGGTAAAGAACATCAAACAAGCAATATTTTGGTAGATTTACATACACTTAGAAATCAGGGGCCGACTTAACATAAAAAATAGATAACCACACAAAAACAGATAAGTAAAGAATAAGTTACCCAAATCATGGAGCGGAGAGATATTAATCAATGAGCTGTTTTTTAATGAGTTTTTTAAAAAAAAAACGCGTGTTTTTTTGTTTTTAATAGGTTATTCAATGAATTCCATAAGAGGGAGGGCCCTTGAATCCTGATTGAATCCTGATTGTATTATATGGCCAATTCTCACGAAAATGACGCAATTTGGGGTTTGAAAAAGTCAAAAAATATTTGGTGCACAAATTTTGTTCTCTCTGCCATTTTTAACATGTATTGGTCTGATCGATAAAGGGGAAGATAAAACTCGAACACACCACCAACCTCTCAGAATTTTTGTAAAACCAGGCCTGCAAACATTTTGTGTGTGTAAAAGAATAGGGTTTATTACGTTATCAAAATTAAATCTATTGGAATCACGAATTCTTATTTCCATCAGAGAACCTTAGACCCACCTCAATTTTGTTAATAAAACAATGTTTGAATAATATGATTTGACAGTACATGACCATGTTTTGTTTATTACGTTAATGCGTTTTCAAGTTACAAAAAAACACCAAAATTCTGTTTTACTAACCAGGAACATCAAATATTTTGGACCATTTTGTGCAAGTTTTATTTACGGTTGGTCAACTCAAGCGAAGATAATGGGTCTTTGTGTGCACACATGTAACAAAACCCAGTCGCCCTCAGTGGATAACGTAATAACTAAATGAAACTAAATAACGTAATAAAAACCTTTGAGCACCCTACTGACCATGAAGTACATATCTTGAGTTTCCTATTGTGTTTGTGATGGGGGATGAATAGCTGTACTCACCTTAATCAACATGGATATTCCTTCTAACTTGCTGAGACAATGGATACGTAATAAACATCCTTACATGGGTCGATTTTTTTTTCCCAATCGATCTTAACTGGTCCTTACATTTGCCACTTCAGGTGATTGCAGCATAATTTTCCATTAGCATCATAGTTTGCCTCGAAAAGGTACCATAACTTTATATCTTAATACTCATTTTAAATATTTTGATTCATTTGGAGAGATGCGTATAACGTAATAAACCCAATTCTATTGGACACCTTATTTTGTTCTGGAAAAATTAACGGTCGGGCAAATGCAAGCTTAAACAGTATCATGATTCACACATGCTTAAAACCTAACCTAAACCAAAACCAAATTTTCAAAGAAACTTGTATGTTAGGTATTTGTCCTGATATTTTAAAAATTGGGATATAGAGAATTGGGACAGCCATTTTTTGTTTTTTGCCATTTTTCGCATTTTTGGGGGCAAAGGTGCCACATAAAACCCCACCGAAGGTATAGACAACTATAACTATTTCCAACTTGGTTTATTAGATCGTATTGAAATATCAAAATTTTTAATGTCACAAAAGCATTGGTTTAAGAAAATGGTGGATCAAAGACAGCAAAAAACGCAATTGTCGGGTCATTTTAAGTGAGAATTGGGCATATAGGAGTAGAGTAGTTGCTTTCATAATATAATACTCAATCAGGAAAATGAATGCTTGACCAATCTTCTTTAATATTCCATATTTACTCAAACAATAAGAATTAGCAGTGGCGTAACCAGACCTTTACAAATGGGGGGGGTGAGGGTCCAAGACTTTTTTTGAGGGGGCAATTTTGGTTCCTTCCTCCATAGACAACTGTACAAAAGGGGTCAATTCATTTGGGGGGGGGGTGGAACGGGGGGGGGCAAGGGTTTTGTTTGGGCTCTCGCCCCCCTGCCCCCCCCCCCCCCCCCCGCTGGTTACGCACTGAGAATTAGGCGGTTTTGAAAATTACTATCAATACCCACACAAAATAAAAATTAGATTCGCTCGCCGTTATTTTTCCCCTCAATGTATCCGTATCTAAGTTTGAGTCTATTTTATTCACAATCTTTTAGTTGGTATGATTAGCATTGATTTGGTTGAAATGCTTGCGGTATTTACTTTTTAGCATATTTTGATATGATTGTGAAATTTAAAGATGACC